>MU720950.1:2167-17567 GCA_026770625.1 Nicotiana glauca
CTAGAGGAAGAAGGAAGACCGAGCAATGGTGTTGAGATTAATGATGCTTTCCCGGATGAACAACTCCTTGCGGTGTCTATGCATGATATGCCGTGGTTTGCTGATCTGGCCAATTATCTTGTGACCGGTATAGTCCCGTATGAGCGCTCTTCTAACCAAAGGAAGAAACTCAAACGGGATAATTTGAATTACTATTGGGACGAGCCCTACTTGTTTAAAATTTGCACCGATGGTGTAATTCGTCGTTGTGTCCCGGAAGAAGAACAATTGAGCATATTGGAATCTTGCCACTCTTCTCCTTATGGTGGTCATCATGGGGGAGTGAGGACGACATCAAAGGTTCTAAGTTGTGGCTTCTATTGGCCGACTTTGTTTCAAGATGCAAGCGATTTGGTGAAAAAGTGTGATGCATGTCAACGAGCTGGCGGGATCTCTAAAAGGGATGAGATGCCTCTTAACACCATTCTAGAGGTTGATATTTTTGATGTGTGGGGCATTGATTTCATGGGCCCGTATGTAAGCTCCTGTGGGAACACATATATTCTTGTGGCGGTAGATTATGTCTCCAAGTGGATTGAAGCTGTCGCTCTTCCCAACAATGAAGCCAGGAGTGTCGTGGCATTTTTGAAAAAGTACATATTCACTAGATTTGGAACCCCTCGTGCTATCATTAGTGATGGGGGGGTCCCATTTTTGCAACAAGGCCTTTGATTCTTTGCTCACCAAATATGGAGGTAACCACAAGGTGACTACCCCATACCATCCTCAAGCAAGTGGCCAAGTGGAGGTTTCTAATAGGTAAATTAAGAGTATTTTGTCCAAAATAGTGCATGCAAATAGGATCGATTGGTCAAAGAAGTTGGATTATGCTCTTTGGGCTTATAGGACGGCGTATAAGACTCCGATTGGTATGTCCCCATATCGATTGGTGTTTGGTAAGGATTGTCATCTCCCGGTGGAACTAGAGCATAAGGCGATGTGGGCTTTGAAAAGATTAAATTTGGAATGGGATGTCGCGGCCAACCTCCAAGTGGAGCAATTGAATGAACTTGATGAGTTTAGTTTCCATGCTTACGCCAGCTCGTCCTTGTATAAGGACAAGATGAAGTACCTCCATGATAAGTATGCTCGGGGTAAAGAATTCAAAGTGGGTGATATGGTCCTTCTCTTCAATTCAAGGCTAAGGCTATTTCCGGGGAAGCTCAAATCCAAATGGAGTGGTCCATTTGAAGTGGTCTTTGTAACTCCTTTCGGTGCCCTTGATCTCAAAAACAAAAATGGTGAAGTATTCCGGGTTAATGGGCATCGTGTCAAACATTACTTGGGCAAGGTTGATGACAGCCACGTGGTGGCGCTTATTCACTTGAAGTGAGATGATGGTAACTTGCGTCGTGCCGCGACATTAAATCAGGCGCTTCTTGGGAGGCAACCCATGTCTTTTGAATTTCTTTGTTTTTCTATTGTAGAGTAGGAATTTTTGAACTAATGGTTTGTGAAGTGTTGCAGGGATAATGTTGGATCATTGCAGGGCAAAAAAATGAAAAAATGAACAGTCTCTGAACAGTGCCTACGCACCCGCACCCCAAAACAGTACGGTCCGCGTGGGCTTGAGCTACTAAAGGAGTTAAACTCAGAAGACCCAGCGCGGCCGCATGACATTTTTGTGCGGTCCGCGCTGGAACAACAAAACTTGGCAACTCTCTGAAGTTTCCCATGCGGCCGCGCACCAAAACAGTGCGGTCCGCGTAGCTCATGTTCAGAGAGTTGAATAATTGGAGTTTTGTACTGCGCGGACCGCGTGCATTCTTGTGTGGTCCGCGCCCCTCAACATGCAACTATGTCTGCAAATGTGCATTGAACTTTAAACTGTTTACTCCTTCTATGCTTCCACTAACAACGTTAGACTTGTATCTCTTGCAGACAATAGTACGTCAAGGAAAACAAATACAACGTGGGGCCAAGGAGAAGCAAATCAGGAGGGGTGTTTCTTCCCGAGGGAGGACAATTAGAAGGGTTGTGAAATGCACTGCCAAGGATAAGGAGATAATAAAGAAGAACAGAAAGATAATTCGGGAGGCCGATAGGGCTGCCTCTCATTCAACAGGTAGTGAGTATGCACCCTCCCGGAGTGTGACTTCAGAGTCCGTCCCCACACACACATCCGTGGAGATTCCAGCACCAGAGTCATCCTCCCCTGAGCAGACAAATGTGGCCATCTCCAAGAGGCCAGTAAATGTGGTACTCACGGACTCATCTAATGAGTCCGGAGCTGAAAAAGAATCTGACGACAAATATTCTACTTCGCCCGTAATTTTATCATCAAAGGAGAGTGAGGGTGGTGAGCCAAAGATTGGGGGTCTATATAGAACCGGGAAACCAGAGGCATGGGAAGATAGATTTGTAAGTGAAGTCGCCTTCCGCCATTTCAGGGAGTGGTGGCCAAAAAGGAAGCTGATTCCGGAGAGACAGTTCATTGATGCTGACTTAGTTCCTCACAACCCTCACGTACAAGCACAATTCCGTACGAGAGAGGGTTGGGGCTTCTTCAAAGAACGTGTGGAAATGGCAAATGAGCACATGGTAAAGGAGTTTTACAGCAATGTCCACCACGTAGTTCGGGGATCCACAGCTACAAGAGTGAGGGATAAGATTGTGCTATTTGATGAGAAGACACTTAATGACTTCTTGGGATTTGCAGAAGAGGATGAGTCTCAATACTTGGAGAAGCTGGCTATGAAAGAAGAAGTTCGCCCGTGGTTAGCAGGGATTTTAGCAACTCCAGGTACAGTCCCTGTGTGGCTGAAAGCACAAGAGAAAATATTCAGGAATACCTTCAACTTTGAAGCAAAAGGGTGGTTGACATTCGTGTGCAATCGGCTTGACCCGTCCACATATGATCACTCATTCCCCATTGATCGTGCTGTCTTGGTTGCTTCCATCATGGCCGGATTTCCATTGAATGTGGGAAACATCATGCATAGGGTGATTTCTACTGTGGGCAATGAGGCTAAGACAAACTACCCTTTCCCCAACACAATTTCCCTGTACTTCAAAGAATTGAAAGTAAAGAAGAAGAAATATGATGTTATGGTACCTCCGGTGAGCCCGTATTCATGGTATGATCAGAAGGGTCCTGATAACCCAAAGAATGCCAAGAAGAGTCAGGACTCCACTTCTTCCGTAGCTGGTCAGTCTGAAGAGCCAGTTGCTACTGAGCAGTCCACTGAGCCTGTTACTGATGAGGCACTGCCCCCAGGACCGTCCACAGCACCCCCTTTTGCCACAGCTGATCCAGTGATTCTGGTATCAAAGACTCACAGGTTCACCGCCAACCAGTTCACGCATTTATTAGCCAGTTTGAACAACTGGATGTCAGCTGCGACATCCAAGTTGTCCACATTGACTACAGCCGTACAGGCTCAGAGAGCGCCGGTGACTGTTGAGATCCCTGCTTCTATTGAGGATACTTTGAAGAAAATCCTGGAGAACCAGGAGCAAATGATGGCAAAGCAGGAAACCTTGACCAAGGCAGTCGGTGAGCACAGCAAAGCACTTAAGGACTTGGCAAAGGAGCATAGAAAGCTGAGAAAGACAAAGGCCTCGAAGGAGTCAGTGGCGACATTAAAGGTACAGGTAGACAAGCTGTTGGCGGACCAGCTGCCACTTGACTTGCTGTTTGGGGAGCCGACCATAGAGCCACCATTTGGGCAGCCACAGAAGGAGCACAGGCCGAAGAAGAAGATAAACCTCCCTAGTACTGAGGGAGTTGTGATAGCAGTCGCTCCAGAGCATGAGGGATCCTCCAGTACTCCAGATGTTGAGCCCTCCACAGTTCCACCAGTCCCAGCAGCAGCAGGCTGGGGACTAGTCTGAGGTCCCTGCCAGTACAGAGGCCACGGGAGCCATTGACCAGCACAGGGCAGCTGATGAGGCTTGAGGGGCCATTCTATATCCTTTGCCTATTTTTGATGTTTTATTTGGTAGTTAGCATTGGGGACAATGCTAGCTCTTATTCGTGGGGGTGTGGCCCTACTTTTTGATTGACTGGATAATTGTATATATTCTTTACTTTCAGTACATTCATAGATATAGGTGATTTGTATATAAATTTTCATTCTGAACTCGCTCAGTTGTATATTCTACTCCCCTTGTGTACATATTCATTTGGTTGTCATCTGAGCTTTATTTCTATTTTTGTTATTTTCGTAAAAAAATTTCGTTTTAGTTGCAAAGTTAGCGTCGTAGCCTCTTTTAAGTTTTTGCTTTGATGTTGCAACAAGCCCTTGGTTTTCTTAATACCACGGTTCTTTCCAAGGGTAGAGTGTTGTGTGAACCGGGTGGCTCTTCCCAATGATAGATAGCGTGACAACTTTCTTAAGGGTGGAGTCAGTTTTTGATTTTCAAGTTTTTTGTAGTTAAGGGTACCTCAGGCAAGGCTTCACTTGGTCCTAGCACATTTGCCTTTGATCTTATGGCAAATACATTAAGTTGTGTTTAGGATGGTGAAAGTTGTGGCTTTGAGACTCTTGTGTTGACCAAACAATCATCATGTGGTCAAATATGGGCCATTGTGCGCTTGAATCGTGNATTGTTCTTTCATAAAACAAGTTACAAGCCTGTACCCGTTCTCAATTAGACCTTCTCTTGGCACCCAAATCTTCCCTTGAGTAATGGCGAATGTCTAAGTTTGGGGGGAGAGACAAGAAAGGAAACAATGTGGTAGAAAGTACAAAAGCAAAAGAAAAGGAAGGTAATGAAAAAGAAAGAAAGACAAAAAGTAAGTCAAAAAGAGAATAAGAATCAAAAAGGGAATCAAAGGATAAAAAGGTTGAAAAAGCAGACAAAAGGAGAAAAAGGTTTGAATTGCAAAAGAAAGAGTGACAATGTGTCTCTCTAACCCCTTGAAAGAGGTGAATCACCCATTGGAGTCAAGAAAGTGTGACAAAACGAATCAGAGGAAGCGTTTAAGGGAAGATTGAACCCATGTGAACGAAAGCATACCCTACCTTTACCCAAAATCCTTCACAATGATTCCTCAAAAGCCCTACATGATCTTGAGTTGAGGGAAGCTTTAATTAGTGGATACTTACATGAGGGGCAAGCATATGGTACTTAGAGCCGGGCTTAGGGTCTCTTCCTTGTGAGAGATGAGCGAGAAATCCTTCCACCTCGATTTGTGTGCAAATACTCTAACAGGTGAGGTTCACTTAGGGAGAGTCGAGGATGTGTGAGTTTGGGTTCCACAATGACCAAAGTATTGGAAAAAGGCTCCTTGATGAGATGTGTCAACCCTTGATGCTCTTGTGTCACACTTGATCCATAAGTTTTAAAAGTTAAAATGTGTTAATGATGCATTCGCATTGAGGGCAATTGTTAGTCCCAAGTGATGCTTGATTGAGGTTACTTTCGGACAAGCAGGAATTACTTGGATGTTTTTCTATTAAGGGGTAGGTCTCATTTTAGTTGCTTGAGGACAAGCAAAGATTTAAGTTTGGGGGAGTTGATAACTATGAACTGTACATGTTTTGTACCCCTTCTTACCTGAGCTTTGTGCATAAATTGCTCCAGATTAGTCCTGAATTTCTTACAAGTTGCGCTTGATTGTAGGTTTGAGCGACTAGATGATGAATATCACAAATCGGCTAAAAAAAGAGTGAAATCTGCCAAGCGACAAAAGATGATTGAAAGTGGGAAATAGGAGACCTGCGCGGACCGCATTGTTTTGATGTAAGGCCACGCAGGAAGATTCTGAAAGCTACCAAGTCCAAGCTTAACCTGCGCGGTCTGCACTGCTTTGCCACGCGGCCGCGCAGGAAAGTTCAGAGAATCAGCAAAAGTGAAGAAAATCCACGCGGACCGCATCCATTTCTATGCGGTCCGCAATGACGAGAGATCAGAGGCTCAGTAACTCAAGGCAAAGTCCCACGCGGCCGCACACCAAATCATTGCGGTCCGCGTGGGTAAAAGTTCAGAGAGTCAAAATGGGACAAAATTCTACTGTGCGGTCGCGCACCATTTCCATGCAGTCCGCTTGACTCAACCTATGCGGCCGCGTGACATTTCTATGCGGTCCGCAATCCCCAAGTCCAGAAGCACAGATCTAAAGACCAGTTGCCCTACGCGGTCACATGTCATTTTTATGCGGTCCGCGCCAGACCCTCAGGGGTATTTTTGTCCGATTTTTCCTGTGTAGTATAAATAGAACATTTTACTTTTTTAGAGCAGTTTTTGTACTATCTGAGCAGCTGAGCACAAGACACTTCATATTAGCCTACTTTAGGCAATTTTCTCTTGTAATTAACGTGGATTCAAGTAGATTAAGCTTGTAGTTAATGATTATGTTAATTTCTTCTAGTATTTCTTCATTTTCTGCTTCTTCCATGTCTAGCTAAACCCATTAGCTAGGGTTGTGGCTCAACCCTAGTGTGGGTAATTAATAGGTATTTTTGCATAATGCTTGGATGATGTTGGGTGTTTGGTATTTGAGTTGATTGCATGTTTTCACTTGGATTTGGTGGTTGCAAACACTAAGTCTAGCTTAGTGGGTCTTGACTCTCCTTGAGAAAGAGAGTCTATGACCTCACAATTAACCCAACAAGGATTTGGGATGGACCCATGAGAATGGTAGTCCCAAGTAACGGGTTAAACCTCGAGAGAGTAATTACCCTACTTGAACCTTAAAGTTGCTTGGGCAAATTAGCCTACCCAATTGGTCTCTCGAGAGTCAATTGGGCAAAATCACTCTCTCTACCGAGAGGTGTGAGAGTGAGTGCTAAAGTGCAACGATTATCCATATTCTCTTTAATTATCATCTTTGCATTAGAATTCTATACCCGTTAATTAGTCACCTAGGCGAGTGCTACGATCCTAGTGCCTTTCTCTTATCGCATACAACTAGCATCATTACTTAGCATAATTTAGTTTACAATTGTAGTTGATGAATTTAGTTAATAAACAAAAGAAAAACCAAAAATGATAGAAGCAAAATTAGGAGCCAAAACACTTTTCTAGACTTCACAAATACTCGACTCCCATAACTAGCTCCGTGTGGAAATTGACCCCGATACCACTATCGGGTAAAAGTAGTTAGCGCCCACTCAATCCCAAGGGTTGAGTCTGCACCGATCACCGCTAAAAGCACCTCGTGCAGGAGGTGCACTAGAAAATGGCAATGCATAATAATGATCTTGGGGCCTAGGAGTGGCCGGAATACCACTGACGGTTGGAAGTGCTGAATGAATAGGGCGACTCACATAGCCCCTACCATGACGAGTTGTCGCCGGGGCACGAGTACCACTATAAGTGCCAGACTCTCGAGACCTCTTGGCCTCTCTCTCCTTTCTCTCCCGAATCAGCACACCCTCCAATCTCCTAGCAATCCACACTACCTGCTGGTATGGGATGTCCATCTCCAACCCTTGGGTGATGCTAAATTTGATACTGGGTTGAGCCCCTCGATAAATCGACGGACCCTCTCTTGAACTGTAGCAACCAAGGCTGGTGTATGTCTATCCAAATCACTAAGGCAAACTGCATACTCTGACACATTCATAGAACCCTGGCGCAACTGCTCAAACTCTGAGTGCCATGCATCTCTGATACTCTAGGGAACATACTCCCTCAAGAACATATCCGAGAATTGAGTCCAAGTGAGTGAGGCTGCCTCAGCCGGGCTACCCAACTCATAAGAACGCTACCACTGATAGGCCGCTCCTCTAAGCTGGAACGTAGTGAAAGAAACCCCATTTGACTCCGCTACACCCATAGTACGGAGAATACAGTAGCACCCCGGGCATCCTCTCACGACATGCCACTAAAAGTTGGAGGGTGGTACTTCTTGTACCTCTCAAACCTGAGCTACTCCTCCTCAGAAACTGTTGCCCAACCCTTGGACTGAACTAGGGCTACCGGCTGCACTGGTATGACCTCTGAAACCTGATCGACCTGAAACCGCTGCTCTGGGGTGCGGGCAGTGGGAGTCTGTGCTCCTCCGTTGTCTTGAGATGTGGCAGGAGCAAGTTGGATCAACCCTGCCTGAGCTAGAGTACCGAACATGCTCAGAAACCGTGCAAGGGTCTCCTGAAGGGCCGGTGCAGGAATAGGCGACTCAGGTTCGTGTACTCCAATTGGAAATACTGGTGGCTCCTCACTTTTTCCGCTGAAGCACATACAATGCTCATATATATATTTGACCACAGTAGTATAAATTACTCACTGAAAATGGTACATATTTAGGGAATACACATAATAGGGGGTTGAAAGAACATAATCAAATACAAGTACACCAACATTAGCGTTGGTTCTATTAATTTGGAGTTCTCCACTTCATAGCGCCATATGGAGGTGCAATTTTTGGGTTTGCGCCTCTTCCAATTGACAATCAAAACAAACAAACAAAGTATAGATACAAAATTGAGGAACTTTACATAGGATACACAATTTTAAAATGTAAATTAAAATATTTACAACTACTTTAATAAATTTACACAAATGCAATTTATTACAAATTTTTGCTTTTTAGTTAGATAATATACTACTTCTCACACCTTAATTATCTCGGTTAAGGACGTGAAAAATAGGGAAATTAAATACTTCAATATATTTCTCTCACCTAAACTGTATCTCTCTGTATCCATTCCATAATCACTATCTGAGTTTCATTAACTACGTAAATAGGATCAGTTGTCATAAACAAAAAAACCTACTAGATTTACAATTGCATTTCCCTACTTAGACGGATGTTATTATTGGTACACCAATGGTAACTTATAAATAAAGCAGACACAAAAGTGCTTTCCACTTAGGGACGCAACATGAACATATATCTATTCAATTATAGGAATCTTCACACATAATTCATAACTCAGATTTGCTAAAGAGTGAGATACTCATATTAATATTTAGATAGATATATAAACCATTTATTTATACATTTTAGCCATTTGTGCAAATCCCTCTTCGTCGTGTATCAAATTAAAATAATAATTACGCAAGTGTAACAACCTCATCGGTCGTTTTGAGAATTTAAGTTCCATTCAGCGGTATAAAGTCTTGAGCAGCTTCGTATTATGTGTTACAATTCGGGTGCATGATCGAGTTCAGTTACCAGATGAATTGGAGTCGAATTGGAAGAAGGATTCTAGTTTTGGAAGCTTAAGCGGTGAGAGTTGACCGGAATTTTGACTTTTGTATAAACAACTCTGGAATAGATGTTGGATGATTTCAAGAGCTTCGTATGGTGATCTGGAACTTAGGCGTGTGTCCGGATGTGGATTTGGGGGTCCGTAGAGTAATTTTAAGCATTTCGGCGAAAGTTGAAAAAGTTGAAGTTGGAAAGATTGAGAAGTTTGACTAATAGTTGACTTTTGTAATATCGGGGTCGGAATGTGATTACAAGAGTTGGAACAACTCCGTTATATCATTTGGGACTTGTCCGCAATATTTGGTGTCATTCGGGGTTGATTTGATAGGGTTCAGCGCGAGTTTTAGAAGTTGAAAGATTTGAAAGTTCATACGTTCGATTCATGGTGCGATTCGTAGTTTTGACGTTGTTTGATGTGATTTGAGACCTCGAGCAAGTCCGTGTTAGGTTATAGAACTTGTTGGTATGTTTAGACGGGGTCCTAGGGGCCTCAGGTGAGTTTCAGATGAGCTACAGACCATTTCCTTCTATTTTTTAACTGCTAAATCTTTCATCTGATTTTCTCCTTCGCGTTCGTGTCCTTGACTTTGTGTTCACGTAGTGTTATTTTGGAGGATGAAATATTTCCTCTTCGGATTCGCAATTATTCGCTCGCGTTCGCGAAGTTCTGCCACTTCCTTCTTCGCGTTCGCGTGTCCCTTTATGCATTCGCGTAAGTTCCTGTCCCTTGTTCTTCGCATTCACGTCCTTTTGCTCGCGTTCATGAAGGGTCTTCTGGGCAGCTTTCATTTTCCTTCTTCGCGAACGCGATTGTCCTTCCGCATTCGCGATGCTTTAACACCTGGGCAGCAAAATATATCTTCCAAATCGAGGATTATGCCATTTTTATCATATCTTTACTTGTAGAGCTCGGTTTTGAGCGATCCTTTGCGGTTTTTCAAGCAAATTGCTTACCTAAAATTTATTATATTCTATGATTTTATCTTTATTTTTATCATTTAATTAGTGTTTTTGAGCGAGGAAAATGGGAATTTTTGAAGGAAACTTTCAAAAAGAAAAATGATGATTTGAGGGGCGAATTGGTATCGGAATCTAATAATTTTAGTATGGTTGAACTCGTAACGAAATGAGTATTCGGATTTATAAAATTTATCGGGTTCCAAGGTGCGGGCCCTGGGGTCGACTTTTCGATCGATTTTTAAATTTTGACAAAGATTGAGGCTTTATGATCCGGAATAGTTTCTTATGAGTTTTATTTATGATTTGAAGTTATTTTGGCTAGATTTGAGCCGTTCGGAGGTCATTTCACCAGATAAGTTCATTTTAGAGTATTGGCATATCTTTTTTGAAGTAAGTATCTTGCCTAACTTCGTGTGGGGGAACTACCCCTTAGGATTTGAGTCTTCTATGCTAATTGTAGTCTGTGTACGCGAGACGACGAGTACGTGCTTAGGCTTTTTGTGGATAGCTGGCCTTTTAGGGTTCTTTGGTCTTTATATTCACCGAGTATGAAGTTGTTTTGTTATGATTAAGTTTCTTAATTACTAGTTTCACCCCTACCTGGTTTAATTGGATTTAACTGCTTCATGATCCACTTCCATTGCTTATTTGACTTAACTGGAGGTTTTACCTCTTCTATTGTCATGCTATCTTTTCATAGCTGCTTATTTTTATTTAAAATTATTATTATCTCTCCTGTAATTGTTTAGTCTTAATTGAGGTTATGACTATCTTTTCGCTGCTTATCCTTAATTGAATTTGTTGTATCTTCTCCTGTAATTGCTCAACCTTAAAAGGAGTTTAGATATCATATATCTTAGTTTACTTATTCTTATTTGGAACTAATGATTCGTGTTATCTTTCTTGTTGTTGAACTGTACCTTATGAGACCGTTGTTATATATTGTCTTCTCCCTTATTGGGCTATTCTTATTATGACTAGTATTCCTGATTGTGGTTATCCCTTGTCAACTAGTTCTACCGGCTTTTGTGATCGAAGATTTTTGAATTGATTTATTGGTCGTAGTCCTGTGTTATTGTCTTTGTGGCTGTGGTGCAAGAGATTTCTGCGTTGCGGTTATTATTGCGGTGCACAGGGATTCTGCCATGCGGTTGGGGTTGTGTTGCACGAGGTTTCTGCCGTGCTATTGTTAATATTGATTTTGCACGTGCGACGTGATAAGGCGAGCTATACTGTGTATTTGCGCATGTGGCGAGACAAGGTGAGAATATTATTATGCATGTGTGGCGAGATAAGGAAGACACTTACTTTATTATTGCACACGTGGCGAGACAAGGTGGGTTGTATGAGTGATTATTTGTGATGACTTATGATGGCCTGGGGGAATTCTTGTTGTTGATGTGTAGTGGTATACTTACTTGTGTGACTACTATTTTGTGGAAAATTGTGGAAAAACATTCTATGCGCGGTCCGTTCTTTTTCACGAACTATGTAAGGACATTTATACAAGCATACACGTAGTTAATCACTCTTATTGGCTTAAAGGATGAAATTTTAATATTGTTGAGTACTAAATTGGTAAAGAGGGCACGGGATGCTAAATGTTTAGGGTTCCGAAATTTGGGACCCGTGAAAGGTGAATATTCTAAGGGTCGGTACCTCGCGAAGTTTATTGGCTAAATCGTGATGCAAAAGTGGTTATTTTCATCTGATTGCTACTTGCCTTCCTTTTAATCGTGTTCACCGGATTTAGACTGTGTTTAGCTTGTCCTATTGTATCATTATTATGGTGTTCCACTGTTAGTTGTTGTTTTCCCTTCTTACTGCAATTACCGTAGTATTATCATTGTCATTATGCGTAGTCCTTATATAGATGTCGTACTTTGTTGTTTCTACGCTTATATATATATTCATTCAGGTTATTTAATCCAGTAGGTGTCTTGAATGTTCGTTATCACTACTCCACCGAGGTTAGTCTTCATACTTGCTGGGTACCGCTGTAGTGTACTCATACTACACTTCTGCACAATTTGTGCAGATCCATGTTTTTTGATCGCTAGTTGTTGTGCGGATCATTGCTGTGGAGACTCAAGGTAAACCTGCTGCTGCTTTTGCTGGCTCCGGAGTCATCTTCAAGTTTTTGTATTGCACTGTTTATCCTTATTTCTGAACAGTTGTATTTAGAAGTTTTTAGTAAGCACTCTGTAGAGCTTATGACTTGTACTACCGGTTTTGGGGTTGTAAATTTTAAAGACATTTCTATTTCAAATGGTTAGACGTTTTTTAAATATTATTGTTTAAATTAATAGTAGGCTTACTTGGTCCCTAAGATAATGTGCCTTCACAACACTCAACGGATGAAAAATTGGATCGTGACAACAAGTTAAATACTAAATACTTATCTATGCGATGCTGTTTTCGCTAAATATTTCTTCAGTTTTACGAACCGCATAATTTACAGTGTAATGTTATGTTTGACAGTTCCACAAAAAACATAACGACCTTGAAGGTTGTTAACACTAATTTATTAAGAGTGAGATAAGGAAATAGGCTTGAAAGAATTTGAGTTCTACATTAAAGTGGCGTAAACCAATTAACCAACACAAGCAAGAGGAAGTGAAGTCAAGAAATACCAGAAATCAAATCAAAAGGCATAATAAATGCAAAAATCGGTTGTTGTCAAACACGGATGCAAAGTATAAGGTCGCAGCTGTCTTCTGTCAAAAGGTTGGCTTTTTCAAAATAAAATAATATTACGGTCATACTGCAAAGCTATACAGTATATAAAAAGTGATGAAAGATGCTTGTAGTGAAAAGGGCCTGTTAAGATGATGGGAGTGTAGGCATTCGGTAGTACTTGTGCCGGCTGACTAAACTTGCTGACCCAACCAAAACTTAAACAAGGGGTGACAAACGGACGGATATGGTTGGGTAAAATATGAGCGGGTTGAAAACGATTAATTTAAAAGATGAATAAATTATCCGATCATATTCATATTTGCGACGGATAAAAAATGGGTTATCCAGCCATATTATTCATGACTTCTTGAATATGATCATTTACGAGAGAATTTCTAGTCTCCTAAACTTAAATTTGAGGAACCCTCAATTTGAGGTTTTAGTTAAACACATTAGTTATTCATTTTGTTAATCGTTTTCTAAATAGATAATATGGTTCTTATCCATATTTGATCCGTTTTTAAAATTTTATTATCCAACTCATTTTTTAATAAATAATATGGATAAATAACAATTTTCTTTTTAACTATTTTGCCACCTCTAATTTAAACTAAAAACCCAACCCCATGGTAATGTGACTCTTATTCCCACTACTAAAAACTAAAAAGCAAAGAATGAAAGACCTCCAAATGAAAAAAAGAAAAGCACAAAATTGACCAAAAAAATAAAGTACAACTCCTTGGTTGGAAACCAAGTCACGTGTTGGTAAGACAGTGGAAACAAAGAAGGCAGTCGTACAAAAAGACCCAAAACAAGGGTAGTAGTAGAAAAACAAACCCACATGAGCCGCGTTTGACGCTTCCCATCCCATGTGTTTATTGATAAGTGTCTTTGTTTCGCCGAAAGGTTAACAGGAGAGTAACACTACTCTTCTCTCTCTCTCTACTTTCTCTTTTTTTTTCTTCTCTCTCTCACATACGCATTTTCAATTTACACGCACACTTGGCCTCAACCAATCGTGTCTCACCACTGTCTCTTTCAATTCCTAATCTTTCTCATTTCGTCTTAGAATTTTCTTCGTCTGTTCAAACGACATCGCTTAAGTCAATGATCACCTCCTCCATTTTCTCGATTCGTTACGCAATTAGGTAGTCTAGGGTTTTGAATACGATTCTTTCGGAGCTCAATTTTCTCCATGGATGGTGGGAATTCCAGCTCGGAGTTGTACCGACCATGTGTACAACAAGCACATAGTCTAAGTTTCGATGGAAGTACCGTATCGTCCATGGGGTTACAAGGTTCGGAACAGTGTAGTTCCGTGCAGTATATGGACAATTTTCAGCTGGTCGGAGTTCCAGCTGCGGTCACCGGAGGTGCTCCGATTACGGTAGCTGTAGATGGCAGGACTTCAGTTGCAAACGTGATCGGCGACGGCGTCGAGAAGCGGAAGCGAGGGCGGCCGCCTCGTTTCCACACGACGGTGGCAAAACCTCCGCCGCCAAAGAAACCGCGAGAAGAGGACGAAGATGTTTGCTTCATATGTTTCGATGGTGGTTCTCTTGTACTCTGCGATCGCAAGTAAGTGAAGCTCGTTTTTCACTCTCGAGTTTCCATTTTGAAGTGCTCTTATGCTTTTCGGATGTGAAATTTACTTCAATTTGAGCTAAAAGTATTGAAAGAATTGGTAGGGCTTCACAATAATGGTAATTTTTCTTTGAAAAGCATAATTGTGTTAATGCTGTTTCTTTAATGGTTAGGGGGTGTCCTAAGGCATATCATCCAGCTTGTATTAAGCGGGATGAGGCATTTTTTCGCTCCAAGGCAAAATGGAACTGTGGTATGTGTTCTCTTCTTTACGCTCATGAAGAATCTGTTCAGCTCATATAGTTCTTTGGTTGCTAAGGTTGTTTATACTGTATTTATTTATTCTCATGATGGTTTAATATAAATTTGGAAATTATTTTGTTGCATGCTAAGAGAGAACTAGTAAATGACATTCTATTTTAGATGGAGAGAATTTTGGATTATTGAGCATCGTGCATTAAGGCGTATGGGTTGCATGGCATAATTCATGCTGTTACATTATAGAAATAAATGTAATGACATGCCTTAACTGATACTTCTAGAACGAGTCTTGAATGTTGTGCATTACAATTTTGTGACTAGAAGAGGTTTCAGCTGCAAACTTCAAACGTAATATTGTTGCTGCATGTTGAGAATTTTGATGGGGACATGTAATACACGCTGCCTCATCATTATGTTATGTTTCTTTTGCTCATTGATATCCTTACTGAAGAACAGATATATCTCTGGATGCTTTTCTTATTCACTGTCCTTTCGTGAGATAAATATGAAGTCCTAGATTGCTACTTCCACAAACTGCCTAGGGTTTTTACGGGCAATCTTTCACACCATGTGTGGGTATTACGATATTAGTAAACAAGCTCATATAATTGCTAATAATCTTCTCTCTCTCCCTCTCTCCTTTTTCCCTTTCTTCCTGCATTGCACATATTTCATCAAGAGCATCTTAAAAATTTCTTTCTTTGGGGTAGTCCGTGTCCTACAGAGAACTGAGAGAAGAAGGGGTGGTGTGATTGTTCTATTATTAGGGTGGGG
>MU720950.1:18374-31171 GCA_026770625.1 Nicotiana glauca
GGGGGGGGGGCTTAGGCAATTGAAATAGAATAGAACATCACGAAAAGTAGTATGGAAATGTAACTAAGTTGGGAGCCTCTTGGAAAAAAATCATTATGTTGTTTAGAAAACTTTGCTGTTAAATCCAGTTTTTGGTATTGATTAATGTACTGCCTGAATGATGCTGCAAGCGGTGTAAGTATTCATTTAAAAATTTGTCTCCGTATGTCATAGTTGATACATTCGAGGACAGTTGAGGAGGTTTGGGATGTCAGGGAATTTTATATCCATGGCAGGGTTGGAACAACAAAAAAAGATTCTGAAAATTTCAACTAGAAAATATCAAAGTGTCAGAGTCTGCTAGTGCTTAATGTTTTTGCCTTTATTTTTCACTTGGTACTTCTTCTTTTATTTGAACTACAAGAGATCTTGTTGTATTTTCTACATGAAGCATGTGATCAAAATCAATGGCCCCAGAATGATACAGCAACCTTATATTACTTCTGTTTTCAGGTTGGCATATTTGTAGTGTGTGCCAAAAAGCTTCCCACTACCTGTGCTATACTTGTACATATTCATTGTGCAAGGCATGTACAAAAAATGCTGATTACTTGTGTGTTCGAGGAAACAAGGGTTTTTGCTCGACGTGCATGAGAACTATCATGCTTATTGAGAACAAAGACCAGGCAAATAAGGAAATGGTATGTCCAATGTACTGTAAGATCTCAATAGGGATGCTTAATTTTGCAAGTGATTATCATATCTTGTCATTTTCTCTATGATAAGGTTCCTGGTTCTTTAATACATTCTCCCAAGAATGATTAATGCCTTTATTTGTGGAAATGGAGGATCAGGACAGTCTGGTTATCAGTTCTATCTTTTGTTATAGAGATAAACCTAGAAGGTGCTAAGTCAAATATATCTTTGGTAAGCCAAAGCAAGAAGGATCTATAGAAAGATAGAAGAGGATGCTTACCAGTTTAACCGCGAACAAACAATTTTTTCTTCGAGCACTGATCTTATGATGTCTTTCCAGATTACAATAGTTTTTGCATGAGACTTTCATGTTTAATTCTATTATTGTGTACTTATCTTTTCTTTCATCTCCATAAAATAATCTTGGGCTAAGTTTTGACTGTTCATTATACTTCATTTGATTTACCTAAAAACTATTCAGGTTCAGGTAGATTTTGATGACAAAAGCAGCTGGGAATATCTCTTTAAGGTGTATTGGGTAATCCTAAAGGAAAAACTGTCATTAACACTCAATGAACTTCTTCAAGCTAAAAATCCATGGAAAGAATCAGATGCAGTACATGGTAAGCGGCAGCTAATGCCCTATGGTCATTATGTTGCAAATGATGGCAAAAGTATTGCAGGCAAGTCATTTGACTATATAGAGCAGAAGAAACCCATAGAACCGTTAGAGCTATCTAAAAAGGATCCTCCAACCGCTGAAATCCGAGCAGTTTCAGACTCTGGTAACGCGAGCATTCTCAGTTCTACTCCTCTGTTAGAGCTAACCAAGCCTGTTCAAGAGCTAAAGGTTCTGAATGAAGATTGTTTGAGGTCAAAACAGGAAAGCACAATTGCAGTGACATTGCTGAACGGATGCATGGAGTGGGCGTCAAAGGAGCTTTTGGATTTTGTTGCACACATGAAGGATGGTGATATCTCTGCTATATCTCAGTTTGATGTTCAGGCACTTTTGCTCGACTATATTAAGAGAAATAATCTTCGAGATCCTCGAAGGAAGAGCCAAATAATTTGTGATTTGAGGCTCAAAAGCCTTTTCGGAAAGCCACGCGTTGGCCACATAGAAATGCTGAAGCTTCTCGAGTTTCACTTTTTGATAAAGGAGGAGTCAAAGAAGAGTGCTTTTATACCAGCTGGAATTGTTGGAACAGTGACTAGCCATGTGGAACCTGATGATTGTAATGATGTTTCTTCATCTAAAAAACGTAAAACTCGTAAAAATGGTGAAGTAAAAATGACCCAGATTAATCTGGATGAATATGCTGCAATTGATGCTCACAATATAAACTTCATATATTTGAGGCGTGATTTGATGGAAACTCTTGCTGAAGATGTGGAGAAGTTCCATGACAGAGTTGTTGGATCAGTTGTCCGCATAAGAATACCTGGCAACGATCAGAAGCAGGAAATCTACAGGCTTGTCCATGTTGTAGGTACAATATGATCATGAAGCTTTTTAACCACAGTATGTAATATAATCTTGTTCTAGTTTATGGAGCTTATGGTTCCTTTAATGCAGGTATAAGTAAGTCATCTGAACCATATAAGATTAGAGATAAGACAGTTGATGTGTTACTTGAAGTATTGAACTTAGACAAGAAAGAAGCCTTATCCATTGATTCTATTTCAAATCAAGATTTCTGTGAGGTAATTAAGATACAACACGTTTCCTTGTTCATCTATTTGTGAATTGCTTCCTCTTACTATGGCATTGTTAAAGAAATCTTGCTTACCAGTAAATATTGCAGCAGATAAGGTGATATTCATCTTTATTGTTCTGTATTGTAGCTCAATCTTTTGTAGCGTTTTTCTTGGGCTGCTCATTTTCACATTAGGCCGTGCTAGTACTTTTTACTTCAAGTAATGTAGCACAAACAGCAGCTGTATTGGCATCCTATAGATGAAATATATACCATGTAAGCTAAGACTGAAGGAACATTTAGCTCACACAGGCCCGGGCATTTTTGCATGTAGCAAGTATAATTTTTGTGAATTAGTCCATTTAATGTGAATATATGATGCACTCAGATTTGAGATGAGATCGTAATACTGGGAACTTGAGGATGGAATTGTAAGGGGATCATGAGCAGCATTGAGTACATTCCATCTGGTCTTAGCTGTTCGGTGTATGATTGTGAATTGAGAGAGTTTTTTCAGATGCAGCTTTCATAAATAAAGCACTTCAAAAGTTTTGTTAGTTGCATTGAGGGAAGAGGGCTGGTTTGGAGGTGGGTGTATTTTTAGACCAATCAGCCTCTTGGTATCACCTTTTACCCTTCTTACCCATTCAAGCTATCTGTCTGGTACTGACACATGTATCGTGGATGTCAAAAACTAAATTCAGTTGCATTGAGGGGATGAGCTAGTTCGAGATGGTTGTATCGATGGAGTACCAATCAGCCTCTTGTTATCACTTACCTATTCAAGCGGTCTATCTGACATTGACGCATGCCATGATATGGTGCCATTTTGGTGGTTTTTGGTATGACATGCGCCATATATGCTGTCTTTATTATCTTCTGCTGTTCTACAACCTGGGAATGGTCTGGCAGCTTTTCTTGCTCGATGTTGAATCTAGTCAATCAGCATGTGGTCATGAGATTCTTCATGTAATAAATATTGCACGCATCTCTGAAGAGAGTGGCTTGACCAAAGATTGCCCCATGAATGAATCAGCACCCTTGTTTTTTGCTTTGGAAGGTCTAGAGATTTTTATTAGACTTGAATTTTGTGCTGAAATGGCCTATATGAAGGAAATCTGTTTTTTTCTTGTTATATTTTATATTTTGTATCTTTCCTTTTGTCTTCTGTAACATTGCGATGAATGGCAAGCTGAGTTTATTTTGTCAGCTGCTGACGATGAAATTCATGTGCATTACGGGAATATCTTATTTGACATTTTACATAATTGTACATAAATTGCTATTCTATCATAAAAAAGTTTCCACTTCTAGTTCTGGCAGCCCTTTACTCAGAAAATTCACCTTTTCTAGGGTCTAGGTTTCCAGTTGTTTCAGCATGATTTGTGGGCCTTATGTGATTGCTTAATTTTGTCATTTCAGGATGAATGCAGAAGACTACGTCAGAGTATAAAATGTGGGCTTGTGAAACGGCTTACTGTAGTATGTGTTCAAACCTGAGTATTAAAATTTTTGCTATGGTAAATGAAAATTTTCTAATTTAAATGACCCTTTAATGCAGGGTGAGATACAGAAGAAAGCTATGGAACTCCGGGCAGTAAAACTCAATGATGTATGTCAACTGCTTTGCTGTTCATTTCTCTTAATAGTGATTTTGGCTTCTCATCTCCTGAAGCTAATTTTCTAATCTTTCCTTAAAACTTGTATGACCTGCCTCTATCTTTCAACAGTTCTGTATTTCTAGGTCCTGTCCTATTTTCACCCTGTTCATTAGTATCTCATTATGGCAAAGATCCCATTATTATAAAATTCATGAGAGGTGCCTGTGAGACTTCTGCCACGAGAATATATAGAAGGATAGAGAACTAATATAACATTTTGAATAATATCTTTCTTAGAATTGGCAAGCACATTCTCTGCTGGTTAATATAAATTGGTACTACCTCTTCTGCATCTGCTGCAAAAAACCACCGTGCTTTTCTTCTTGCGGAATGGATGGCTTGTTCTTTCTTCATAAAGTAGATATAGTGGTCTGAACTCAGTAGAACAAAGAGTCTTGCAGAAAGGCAGGTTACTCATGACTTGATGCACTCTCAATTGGAGGATTATTAAAATTAATTGGAAGACACATTTTCTTTGAACTTATAGATACTCTTCCCTTTCTAGTCCTCGACCTTTGATCAGCAAATTTATAAGAGAAGTTTGAGCAGTAATCATGTTAGATATTGTTAGATATACATTTAATATAATAATAATAATGAGAATAATATAGAATATGTAAAATAGGCATAACTTGATGCAAATATGTTATACCAACAAATTTGACAAATGCTATCTTCTAGCGGTAAGAGCATTCCACTTCCAACCAAGAGGTAGGAAATTCAAGTCACCTAAGGGAAAATGTTGGAAAAACACTGTTGGCTCTAAATGAGGGGTGAGGGATGGGGTTGACCAAGTAAAAGAAAAGGATATATCAAGGAAAAAGTGTAATACAATCTTAACATTTCATAGTGTTCTTGGCATTGGAGGTGGATATACGTCCTGTGTAGAAATTCAAACATACAGAATAAAGTAAATCTGAATATAAAAAGTAAATATAAAAATTAGTGATCTGTCAAGAGGTCCCTTTTGTTTTAGTGTCCTTTATTTTGTTCATGACCTTTGTGTCAAAGGTTTCAAGAAGGTACCACACCAAAACGGAAAAAAGGAAAATGTAGAGAATTAACTGCGATGAGATGGTAACTGATCATGCATTATAGTGTGAACTCCATAAGTATATGCTGCTCTTCCTCAGAACATTACAAATTGTTAGCTGCTATCGCGGAACTGTTATGTTTTTGCATTAAAGATTGTTATAAATATGGTGCTTTTGATGTGCTTGTGCTTATTTATTTTAAAATACAGTCCCTGGAAGCAGAGATATTGCGCCTCAATCATCTTCGTGATAGAGCAAGTGAGAAGGGGCACAAGAAAGAATATCCTAAATCGAAGTAATATGCATTAATAGTTTTTAACATGCCAAAATCAGATTTGAGGCCTCAACTGAAAAAGCTGAGGCACCATTTGATATTTATAAATTTTTCATTGTGTATTCATTTACCGGAGAACATTGACCTTGAGCATGAGGACTTCCTTGACAATTCTACGCTCAGAGAATGTATAGAGAAGTTAGAGCTTCTGAAGACACCTGAGGAGCGCCAGCGCAGGCTACTGGAAATTCCAGAAGTGCATGCTGATCCAAAGATGGACCCAGATTATGAATCTGAAGGAGATGATGGAGGATCCAATTACAAGAGAAAAGGTTTATATCTTTTTGTTTCCAGTAACTCTGTGGGTGCCGTTAAACTTTTTTCCCTTTTTATTTGTGGGATGGGGGGTGGGGATTGGGGGTGAGGAAGAAATAAAATGGTTGCTTATTGCTGATGGAATGTAATGCAGATGAATATCTGGTACCAAGATGCACTAGAATTAGTAGAAGGGATGAAAAACTTATGTCTTCAGGAAGTCTAGGTAAGATGAAGATTGTACTCTGAAGTCCTTCAAAAGTTGTTTAGCGTCAGCTAGCTAAAGGGTTTTCTTGTGTTTATCCAGCTAAAGAAGAGGGATCTATCATGGCTCGATGTAGAATGAGTGAGAAAAGAGAAGCTTGTGGATCTAATATCTTGGACAAGCTAGGAAATCGACTTACTGCTGAACAGGCTGTCGATAGGTCTGGATCTGAAACTTCAATTGCTAGTCTCTCTACGGTGAACTCGTCATCCGCCAACAGTATTGAAACTGACAAACTGTGGCATTACCGAGACCCTGCTGGTAGAATCCAAGGACCATTTTCTGTTATGCAGTTGAGGAAATGGAATACATCAGGGCTTTTTCCTCCTGAAATGAGGATATGGACAAATCATGAGCATGACGACTCAATACTTTTAACGAATGCGTTAAAGGGGCTTTTCCATAAAGAACCTCAAGTGCATGGTAAGACATCAAGCCAGTCACGGGAAGCAGCTGCTTCGGATGGTAGAACTAGTGTTAGGTGGTCTGAGACTGCTACTGGCTCAGGGGGAGAATGTGGAAAAAGAGAGGCACCTGGGCACCCCCACAAAGCAAATTATCATTCAAATGGTAACACAGAGTTTACGAGGATGAATGGGTTATCCCCTTCTTCTCCACAATGCTTGGATTCATTGAAGGGAAATAGTTCTTGTTCTGACAAACCCCAATTGTCGAGCCCTGTCCCTTCATCTAGTCAGCGGGAGGTGATTTTAGCTCTTCCACGTCAGGAAAGAGGAAATGCAAATGATAATTGTCGTCCTGCTACAGATCATGGAACTCAGAATTCACGTGGAAGCGCAATGTGCCAGATAAATGATGGGTGCGGTCATAATACACAGTCTAACAGCCGGAATTTAGGCTCGTCTTTGGGGCAGAACCCGGGATCCTTTACCAGTAATAGATATCCAATTAACCTGGATTCTGGATCTAGATTTGCTTCAGCTACCAAATCAAGTGATTCATTTGAACAGAAAGGAAACATGAGTCTTCCAGACCTACCTAGTCCTACTCCAGAGACAAGCTATGGTGAACTTGAAGCTCAAGCTGCTGAGAAACTGCTTTTGTTGAGTTCTGTTATTCCTGTTTGTGGTTCAGATAATCATGATTTGCCAAGTCCGACCCCTAATTCAGACCGTGAAACTCAAGGTGGGCATGCAGCTGAAAATAAAGAATCTATTCCGTCAAGTCTTCCTGTTCAGGAATCAGGCCATAAGTGGAGCAGTGCTTCTAGTTCAGTGGTTGGTGGAGTCCAACTTCGCGAAATAGCTGATGGATGTGGTAGAAGTTCACCAGCTGCAAAACCATCTATTGAAGAATGGGATTCTGGTATCGTCTCTGCTAGCGTCTCTGCTTCCTCACAGAAACCGGCTGAAGCAGTGGGTAATAATGTTGCCACACCTATGTCAAATGCAAACCAACTTACTGCAAAACCATCTACTGAAGAATGGGATTCTGGTATCGTTTCTTCTTCGTCACTTAAACCGGCTGAAGCAGTAGGTAATCATGTTACCTCACCTACTTCAAATGCGGACCAACTTACTGCAAAACCATCTACTACTGAAGAATGGGATTCTGGTCTTGTCTCCGTTTCCTCGCCAAAACCAGCTGAAGCAGTGGGTGATCATGTTGCAACGCCCACTTCAAATGCCGACCAACTTAATCATACTTCCCCATCTCATCCAGTGTCAAACTTTTTTGGCGAGCCTATAGAGTTCAGCACTTTGGCTGAGGAATCAGTGTCAGACCTGTTGGCTGAAGTTGACGCCATGGAGTCTCAAAATCAAAATAATATGGGTTCCCCTACTTCTGCCATGAGGTGCGGTGAGGACATGATACCTGGTTGCAGAAATGACTGCTTTAGCCCGATTGAGGAGCTGAGTCCTACACATGATCCTGTAAGAAGTGATGCCTTGAGCTCCACCGGAGATCTACAATTACCTTGTCAATCTACCGTGACGGATAAAACAGTTGGGGCATCTCGAGTTGATGCATTTGATCCATTAAGGAGGTCTGGTGGAAATTCATCTACGAGTAGTGAAGGAGAAACCAAGTCCACTGATGTTTTGTTTTCCCAGGGGGACGCTGGGTCCAATATACCTTGTACCATTAGTCAGACTACTGCATTTTCTGCTGTGGGTCGGAATACAGGGTTGGAAGGTATGACCAGTGGCCGTGGGGCAGCACCTGGAAACACGATATGGGGTGGACCAGTTCAGGGATATGCAAATGTAGGTGTTAGCAGCAGCATGGGAGCTGCATGGGGAAATTCACATATGAATCGAGGCGCCCCTTTCACTGGGAATCCGGTGTGGGATAGCCAGCGGAGGTATGCAGGGGAAAGATCTGGTGGTCCGAGAGAGTGGGCTCTTCAAGGAGGAGAGTCGGGATTTGGTAGGGGTAGGTCATCTTGGAACAGACAACAGCCATATGGTGGTGGAGGATACTCTAGGCCTCCTCCCAAAGGACAGCGAATTTGTAAATTTTATGAGAGTGGGCGTTGCAAGAAGGGGTCGTCTTGTGACTATCTACACCCGTGAAGGTGTAAACTGAAGGCAATTGCTTTCTTTTTGTATAATCAGAAATTCTTTTGAGTAAGAAATTGACGTGTAGCTAAAACATTTAGTATAATTTAACTGAAAAGTTTCAGTTAAAAATGGCAGAATGCAATTTTTTTCTTCGGGACCAGTGTGTTAAGTAGGTGAAATTTTCGTGCAGACCTAAATAGAAGAATACTACTTATCTTTGTATACATTTCAACATGTTTTTGATAAGTACTATCGGCCATTTGTATAAGCTGCAGTGGGGACTGGGGATCTTATATAACCTTGTATTTTATGTTTACATCCCGAAGCGCGAGGTTCTGTTTTCAGAAGAATTGTTTGGAGTTGCGGACTAATTTGAGATTACAAAAAAATGAATGCGTAAATTTCCAAATCTCATTTCTTTCTCAGATAAGAACTGGTTGATTGACATTACGGAGCGTGGATTGTCTCGGTTGGTCCTCTAAAATTGTTTTAACATTTGACTATCTTAGCACGTGAGCTTTGCCACCCATAACTCCTGTACTTGTCCACCCAAGGCAGTTCAATGGAAAGTATTTCTATTAAAATGTAACATTAAGGAACTACTAGTATTTGGCGGAACTAGTATTTGGTACGCAAAATAACTCGTGCCATACGTACTAAGTTTGCTTTAATATATTATTTTTGGTAACAGTAACATGCTGAGTCAGTGGTAGATCTCACTGTAACATGTACAAATCTGTACAGGAGTTCCTTTGATTAACTTTAGTTTTTTCAGCATAAATAAGTTTTAAGTAAAAAAGTGATAAGTTGAGGTTGCCCAGCTTATTGTTTTTAGCTTGTTTTAAGTACTTTTTAACTTTTACTTTTTTAACTTTGACAAACACTAAATTTTTTTTTAAAAAAAAATCTTAAAAGCTGATTAGCCATTCCAAACACCATCTATTTGACATTAGAATTGCAGTCTAATATTAAGCTCCCGTTTGGCCTTAGATTTTTGCAACTTTTTTTCAAATCTTTTTTGAAAACATTATTTGTTCATAGATTAATAATTTATTTTTGAAAATTTTTTGAAGTTCCCAAAATCTATTTTAGGGTAGTTTTTGGGTGAAACTTGTTATCCCACTCACAAAACTTCAAATTTATTTTAAATAAAATGCATATCCAAATATAATTTTAACTTTCAAAAATTATTTTTTAAAGCTACTTCAAAAATTATTTTTTTAAGTTTTAACCAAATGGCTTTTGACTCCGTTACTGCATTATCAGATGCTACAGTTAAATTCCACCAAAGATACTTTTTTTTGACCTTTACCTTTCTCTTTCCTCCCATTCGTGGTTCATTCCTCCAAAAAGAAAAAATCTTTTGAAAAAAAAAAAAGAACAAATGTTGCCGGCTTAAATAGTCGACTGTAGATAAAGGTGGCATTCACGTGTAATGTATGTTCCTCGCCATCCAACGTAATACTTCACCGCCTTAACGAAATAGAGCTTTGGAATTTGAACGGCAATGATGAAACCGGAGATACCGAATAGTTTTCCATAAATTTACATTTGATCACTCGAATGCTATATTCATCACTCACAGAGAAGTTGAAACTCGTTTTTTCTTCAAACAATAACGATGTCGTCTTCGACATTGACGCCAATACAAAGGTACGCAGCGGGAGCTCTGTTCGGGCTAGCGCTTCACCAAGCCCAGATCCACCAAACTAGTCCGTTGGGTTTTCCTTCCGACGAGGACGATCGCATTAGCGATTGCAGCAGTAGTGATTCCGTCTCCGAAGGTCCTCAACTTTGGGTTAACGAATCATGCGGCCTGCTTCGCCCAGTTTTCCAGTTAAATCCTTCTGCTTTCTTATTCTTCTAATTTTCAATTAAGCTGCGTTTTTTTAATTAGCATTCAATAATTGACGCTATAGTTTGTTTGAAGATCATTTATTCAAGTTGTATGTTGAATTTTTGTGGTGAACAGATTTCTAGAGATTGATAAAAAAGCATGGCCTGGACTAGAGGAAACTGCTGGGTCTTCATCACCAAAGCATCACGTGGGAGCGGTTAGTTTGTGATTAGCATTGTTCTTATGTTGATGATTATTGCAAATGTTTACTTATAAGTGGCATTAAATCAAATCGTCTCTTTGGGGATCATTTTTCAGTGTTTATTAGGTCTAAAAGTATGTGATATATGGTAATAGTATAAAATGGAAGATAGGTATCATCATTCATGACTCTGTTTTCGTTATGTTTAAAAATTAAAGGTGACAATAATGTCTACTTGTTGATTGAAGCATGCTACATGAAACGTAACATATTTATAAAGAAAAATGATTTCCTTTCTTTTGGAATAACATTTTCAACTATTTAAGGTTACTAAACACTGGAAAATGATTTCATCGCCATAACAAGCATACCAAACTCTACTATTTTCAGAGAGGACTTTGAGGTGTTTGGCTAAGCTTATAAGCTGGTCAAACTGGCTTATAAACACTTTTTGGCTTATCTACACGTTTGGTAAAATTAAAAGTGCTTATAAGTTAGTGCTTATAAGCCAAAAATAAACCAAAAGCCATAAGTTGGTCTCCCCCAACTTATCAAATTTCAGCTTATAAGCACTTTAGGTTTGACCAAAATATTTACTATTCTATCCCTAAAATACTTCTTTTTTAAACAAAACTCTTTGTATGCCCAATTTTTTAGCTGCTTATTATTAATTTCAGCACTTTTATCCAAACAGTTAACTGCTTATTTTTTAAATCAGCTTCAGCAGTTAAAAGTGCTTTTCAGCACATATGCTTATTAGCTACTCTAAATCAGCTAACCCAAACGGGCTCTTTGTAGCTTTTGTTAATAAATTCTTCTAGCTGAAGGGAAAACAGTTCTCCTTTTCTTTTTAATATCTTCTACAAATAGACAGCCTGTATAAATTTTTGCCATTTGCTGTTGCTTGCTTGATTGCATAATGACTGATATTACTTTAGTTCAACAGTTTCTAAGGTCGCTCTCTGTCTCTGAAGAAGGCGGTGATACATTTTCAGAACCAGCAGAGAAGGAACTTGATCTTGCAAAAGCAATAGATGCTATGGCATCAAGCATGGAGAAAACTTTGGATAATGTGTCCAAGCAGGAGAAGCGGGAAGAATATGAACATGAGTGTCGGGAGAAATTATCTGTTGCTGATATGCAATCCAGGTCCGAAGTGGAAAATACTACAAATATTGAAAATTACCAAGAGAAAAGCAAGAAGCCATCTAGCATTGAGCAGGCGCATTTAGAGTCAGTTGGTGGAGTTGATGAAAAACCAGTGGAGGAGGCATCCACGCTTGAATACTCTAGGAAACTCACTGTTCTTTATCAACTTTTCTCAGCTTGTCTTGCACAAACACCTGAAGAGAGTAAAAAATATACACGAAGGAGGAGGGGTTATGATGCACGGCATCGCGTGGCTTTGCGGTTGCTGGCAACATGGTTTGATATCAAATGGATCAAAGTGGTATCTTCCTGCATCTACATCATATGTAATTTCTGCAATGTTCTCGTTCAATCATGTATTTTCTCGCCGTTGTCTGTACTGGAGCCTTTTCTTTTAACTACTGGATATCCTATTCCATACATGCTCGATGTGAGATGGGAAGAATCAAAATGTTCAACTTTTTACTAGAACAATGAATAAATTCTTTCTTTATGCACCAATTTGAATACAACACTCATCCCCAGACTAGGAGAAAGGTCAAATTGAAACCCCTCCCAACAAAGAAATAAAGTAAGAGCCCCAAATTAGTAATGTGAACTTAATAAGTTATTCTGCCCAAAGAAACTTGAAGGTTCAGGATGCTTCTACTTTTGACGGGTATAGCCCTTCCACCCTTTTCCTTTAATAAAGTTGATGAATTTATTCAAAAGATGGGAGAAACTCCGCATACAAGATGTATATCATATAGAGAGCCTTACAAAAGACACGGTTTTCTACAAGAAGCATCCAATCATGTTTGCTGTAATGAGGACACGGAGGAGCTCCAAGATATGCAAAAACTAACAAGATTTCTTTAATATGTTTGAAAGCTATTCCAATAATAGCCCCAGTTTCTTTCTCTTCATATTGTACACATTATTGCTAGAGGTGCTACACTGCCACGTCTTATGCTCTCTATCTCTATTTCTTCTTTCTGAATTTTCACGTTAGCATCAAATCCTTTACCGCCCCTGCTATTACCATTGTATTCCAAACATATTCCACATCTTACACAAAAGCTTGTGCTCCCTGCCAATGAAGTAGTAGGTGGTTTACTTCCTCACAGGCACTCTTACACATGAAGCACCAACAGTCGTTCCACTTATAATCACGCCTTCCC
>MU720950.1:31551-66026 GCA_026770625.1 Nicotiana glauca
ATTCCAACATAATACCTTAAGCATTTAACATTTTATCCACTATTCTTTACGTTCTTCCTATCATCTCATGTCCAACAGTAAGAAATTCTTAAAAGTGGAAATATTACAGAATTGGAAATTCTTCAGTCTAAGCTCTGGTTAACTCGTCGACAGGATATCTTTGATAATTCTAATATTCTCGTATATGCTACGAAAGTTTTGGAAGGGTCTATCATTTAGCTTTGTGTCATTTAAAATTATCCAACAGAAGTGATGATCATCTTAAAATGGCTATTGCAAACATGTTGTTTTTCTTTGGGTGATAAAGTCCACCTCCAATCACGGCATGAGCGGCGTCTAGTTAGTAGAACGCTGACACTTTTAAATAATTAAGTGTTCTTCTCATCTTTTTGAATTATGTTTCTAGAAAATCATTGGTTACAAGTTAATTCAGAGGAGGTTTTCTGTTTAAGCCACAGTTGTATATTCTCCTTGCTTTAACTAAGTAATGGGAAGTAAGTGCATGTCTATTCCTTAATTTTTGTTTTCTTTCATGTCTTAATATTTCAAATCTTTTTCATCTGTGGGTTCCACTCTTTTTTTTGTTAGATCAGTCATATTATCATTAGAAAAATAAGAATAATTGAGATTAAGTAACTGCCAGTTCCACTTTTTGATGTCGAATGTTCTTTTTCTTTACAATGATATGACTGCACAAGCAAAGACATGCTTTTTTTGTGTATTTAATCTGGCAATCTTTTTTCTTCTAGACTAGTAAAACAGCCACTTCATATGAAAGGAGCTTATTGTAATGATACAGAATTTTGCACCTCGCCCAAGGCTATAGTAACTTAAATCATGGACCTCGTTAAACTTGTACAGACAGTGAAAAAGAAATTATCTGCTGCAGGAAGCCATCGAAACCACAGTTGCTTGTTCTGCAATGGCTTTGCTGAAAGAGGAAGAATCAAAGGAACAAAGCCGATCTCCTAAAAGCTCATGGGCTAAGTGGAAACGAAGAGGTATAATAGGTGCGGCAGCGGTAACCGGAGGAACCTTGTTGGCTGTTACTGGTGGTATGGCATCCCTGACTTTCTTAGTGTCCTGACATGATTTGAAAAACCTCTTAGGAAAGTGAAATGGATTTCTCTGTTCTTTTAGTCTTCATTTACTCTTAAATAGGTTTAGCATCTTCATGTTTCCTATGTTTTAGCAGGTGCAGGCATGATCTGACATGCCTTACAGGAATCAATTTGTTTCTCCTTTCAGTCTTTTTTAGATTCTTAAAGGAGTTGGAATGTGATCTGTGGAGAACGCTCATAGGAGATGAAATATATTATGATTTCCTTGCCTTCGTTTTTTTCATAAACAGGTTTAGCTGCTCCGGCAATAGCTGCAGGCTTTGGTGCTTTAGCCCCTACCTTGGGAGCCCTTGTTCCTGTGATTGGAGCAAGTGGTTTTGCTGCTGTTGCTAGTGCTGCAGGAAGTGTTGCCGGGTCTGTTGCAGTAGCAGCATCATTCGGAGGTAAACGCATGTTTCATAAGATATCTTGTTGTATCACCATTCACCTTTTTGGTATGAGCACTGCTTGTGGTTTTGCACTTCTCTTTTTCTTTGATAAGGTAAGGTAATTTATCTATATATATATTAAAGCAAGAAAGTTACCATATATAATGACATTATGGTTAAGCCAAGTGGCACGCTAATAAATATCAATAGTATATGGTAACTTTATTCTATATTTGACTATTTTAGTAAATACAAATATATAATATATATATATATATATATATATATATATATATATGAAATTTGAATTAAAAGATAATTTTGAATTTATAGATAAAGTTCTAAAATTCGAATTTAAATTAAAAATAAAATTCATCTTTTTTTTTTTTTAAATCATTTTATCATACTTAATTCGGTTAATGATCATATGCAATCATGTTAGGAACTTTTGTTATTTTTTTTAATTTTTTAAATACTACTTCGCCTCTAGAAAAAAAAAAAAAACTTCTTTATATAACTATAAAACTTTTTCACATTTAAAATCCTATAGGTATAGTTCTTTGAAACACTGTAGCTAGATTTGAATAAAACAAAATTCAAAATAAATGTAATATATAGGGTACACGTTTGTGTTTATCTAAATAGCAAAAAAGAGTTTACAAAACCAAATAAAAGTTTACTTACATATATAATAAAGTAAACATACATGTTGGAGAAAGAAACATCACAAAATCAGTCAATATTAAAAAAAAAAAGTTGTTTCTTTTTTCTTCTTGAAGAATATTTGTTTGAAGAGCCAATTTGCATAAATGGACATCAAACAAATAACAACACTTTGGCTATACAATTGCTATCATTAATTTCAATTTAGCACATTCAAGGAATTGAAGGATATCAGCTGAAACCTCTTCATTTAGCTATAGTCAAGCCAATATTGCAAAGGTATAATATTTTTTTCGTTGAAGAATATTAGTTTTGAATCATTAGATTATGTGAAAGGTATTTTTTTTCAAACTCAACAGTAGAGAAATTGGTTTCTAATTGATAGTTTCTATAGCGACTTTTAAGTATAACAAAGAGTATATATAAAGAAAAAATTGGTATGACGTTAATTTTTTTTAAATGTAAACAAATTATTTCGAAAAAACTCTTTACTTTTTTAAATTCAAAGATAATAAAAAGATAAGATATTTTTTAACATTAGTAGAGAGTTTTAAAATTATTATAATAGAAGTTATATCATGGATAAACTCAAAAAACCGAAATCTTATGGAATATTTACATAATATCTGGCTATATTTATTTTTTACTTTTTACTTTTTACAGCTAATATAAATAGATGATATACCGACAACACACGATTATATACATATTATATATGGATTATATATATATTACACATCATTCAATTTTTTAATTTAAGTGGTCGGGTGAGCATCTATTTAGGTAGATTAGATAAAGACAAAAGAAAAATATGAGATAATTTCAACCAAAGACTAAAAATATAATTAAAGTTCATATGTAGACAATTTTTATTAAAACTTATCCTTTTTAGTGAAATAAATTAATTTTTTGTAACAAAATAAATAATGACATAAAAAATAAGATAAAAGAAAATAAATATTGAAAAAAATGTTAGAAAGATCTAAAAACGAGAAATAAAAGATGACAACAAATTTCTTCTTATGTTTCATCTTTGTTGAGTATAAAAAAATTTGAAAGTTAATCTCATTTTTCAAATATTTTTTTTGTCAACTCAAACACATAGATTATAAGATAAGGATATCTTAGAATATTTTTTTAAATCTACCTTATGTGTCGTTTTTAAAAAATCACTATTACTAACAAACTGATATGGAATTCGAATTTGAATTGGAATGCAATATGAGCAGTTTGCCTTGAGGTTAAGCCAAGTATGGTGTCAAAAATAAACTACTTGACAATTTTAAGACAATATATGCAATGTTTTATAATAATAATCAACTAATTTAACATTTAATGATTCAAATAACAATTTTTTTGTACATATAGGGTATTAAAAATTCAAATTCTGGGGCTAGAGATATCGATAAACTTAAAGTGGAGTCATATTGAAATAAATTCGGTCAAAGAATCATTTGAATTTTTAGATAGCCAATTAAAGTGAATTTTAAATTAAGGATAATATCTTCACTTGCATCATTATAAAGATAATCATTATTATAATATATATAAAGTTTTAGAAATTGAAATTTCAAAATAGAAATATTTTTTGAAAGATAACAACAGACCATATAAGAGTTCAAGTCGTAGCATAAGAGTCACGTCGTAATCAAAGAATCGTTTATATTGTGTCAACCTTTGTGCTTTGCCATAAATATGAGTTATTATTTCACTTTGTGGTTATTTTTAGGTTCCAATGACACCTATGAGAATAGTGCAAAAATAAAATTATCACTGCGAGAATTGAGAAAATATAAGTCTTTTTTCATGTAGTATTTCTTAATTAATATCCGACAATATCTATAATTATTTAGAAGATTTAAATGTTAAGGTTATTTACATATAATTCAAATAACTCAGATATTTAACATGGTTAATGTCAAAAATCAAAATGGAGTAAAAAAAAAATTCACTAGCTAAAGAATTTTTTATATTTTTAGATAGCCAACTAAATGAGTTTTGAATTAAGAACAATATTTTCAATTACATTATTATAAAAATAATTATTATTGAAAAATAATGTTTTAGAAACTGAAATTTTAAGAAGAAAATATCTTTTAAGAGATATCAACACACCAAATAAAAATTCAAGTGGTAAAAGAGTTAAGCCTTATCCAAACAATCATTCATTATCTCAACATTTCATGTTTTGCCATAAATATGTGTTATTATTTTGCTTCTGATTATTTTTAGGATCAAATGACACCGGCAAGAATGGTATCAAAAAAGAAAAATAGAAGAAATGGTTACTTTTTTTCATGTAGTTAATATCCGATGATTATCTATATTTACTGAGAAAGTGTAAATTTTAAGATTTTTGCATACAATCCAAATAACTTAAATATTCGATATAATTAGTGTCCGCGCATCCGCGCGGGTACTAATACTAGTTAAGAATAGTACCAAATAAGTAATAAAAGTTACAAAAAGATGGTGCTAGAAGCAGATTCACTCAGTAGCTCATACACAAAAAATAATAAAGATGAGCTAAATCATCTACCCTACCGTTCTTACCTCAAAAATAGTGCTCAGGTAGCAAAAGGCTTAGATTGATTTGTGAAGACTGAACATCTTGAAATTATGCTCCAGCTACTACGAGTAGTCCTGATATTTTTGCTTACCCAGCTGCTGGAGCTGGACTTACAGGAAGTAAAATGGCCAGAAGAACTGGAGATGTTGATGAATTTGAGTTCAAGGCTGTAGGAGAAAACCATAACCAGGGTGTAAGTAATTAGCTCTCTTTTGTACTACTTGAAAATGTCTTGTGACTCCTGTCTGCATTCCTTATTTCAGTTAGTAGGTGGGCATTGCAGTCTGTATTGTGTCTCTTCGACTTCTTTCATCTTTATTTTCATAGTTGTCATAATCTTTAGTTCTAGTCATGGGCCATAGGAGCTCACCTATGTTTGTTCTCACTTTGCACTTTTGGCATCAGCGGCTGGCAGTTGAGGTTTTGATCTCGGGACTTGTTTTTAAGGAGGAAGATTTTGTAAGACCTTGGGAAGGACAATATGATAACTCTGAGCGGTAAAAAGTATCTTCTTTTCTTTTTTTGTTGGTTAATCTCCATTTAGGTAGATGATTTCATTCACCTATGTCAACATAAGTTATTGACTATTTTGTTTTGTTAGTTCCCGCATCTGTCAGTGAAAGCATATTAAGCAGAAACCACTCTTACATTTCTCAATTTCTTCAGATACGTGCTGCAATGGGAGTCGAAGAATCTTATTGCTGTAAGCACTGCAATTCAGGATTGGTTGACGTCAAGTAATAATTTTTACTTTGCCTTTTAGCATATGATACATTGGCCAGTTAAATTGCTGCTGTATTCGGTTATGATGCTGACATCATCACTAATTACAGGACTTGCAATGGAGTTGATGAAACGTGGTGCTATGATGACCGTTTTAAAAACTCTTTTGGCAGCATTCGCATTGCCAGCAACATTGCTTGCTATGACTGATTTTATTGACAGCAAATGGACTATTGCCGTGGACAGGTTCTTGTTTGTTTGTGTACCTGATTTACAATCTCTTTTTTGAGGTTGAGATTGGGATCAAGGAGGAACATGTGATGAAGCTGTTTTATCTTCCATTTATGTATATGCCACGATTAGAAGTAAAAGGAAGAGATTAATATAATGGCGGTAATAATGGGAAGAGCCTATCTATGAACCCAAATTATTTACCATTTGTTTAATTTTTTTTATTTAAATTTTCTGTATTTCCATCTTTTGTTTCAGCGGAACTAATTCTAGCTCCAATCATGCTTCTTAATTATCAAGCAGTTCTACTTTATTATATTGTGTCAAAGCATAGTATCCTACGTAGATTGGAAAAGTTAATTCTGCCCATTGCTATTTATTATTCACAGATCTGACAAGGCAGGAAAACTTCTGGCAGAAGTGTTACAGAAAGGATTACAAGGACACAGGTAAACAAGCTTAAATAGATTCTGAGCATTTTCCAGTTGAGTCCCCTGAAAGATAGCGTTTTCACATCAACCAATTCTGTTGGTTGTCCATATATGTTTCAGACCTGTGACACTCATAGGGTTTTCACTTGGGGCAAGAGTTATCTTTAAATGTCTCCAGATTCTGGCTGAGAGTGAGACTAATTGTAAGCGTTCTTTAAAAATGTTTTTCTTTCTTACAGTTTATCAGTTGCTTAATATGATCCTAAAGTGTTTTCTTGCAACTTCACAGCTGGACTTGTGGAAAGAGTTGTTCTTCTTGGGGCACCCATTGCAATTAAGGATATGAACTGGGAAGCAGCTAGAAAGGTTTTTGCTCCCCCCCTTGTTAATTTCAACTACTCTTATTAGAATGAGCATATTTATCCCCTTTCCTTTCATCATTTGTTTTCCCAAGTATAAGGCTAGGACGTGTCTACTTGGTTACCTCATAATTATTGTTTGAGGATCCCTCTTCCTGTTTTGCAGGTAGTGTCTGGTCGATTTGTGAATGCTTACTCTACAAATGATTGGATGCTAGGGATTGCTTTCCGTGCCAGGTTTGCATTATCTGCAAGCATAGTACTGATGTTAAAAATGTCAATGACTGATGCTAAGCTCTGCATACTGTCTTAAACTCTTACCCTTGTGCTCTCTCCAAATTGCCTGTCTGCATTTTGTCTTGGCACAATATTCAGAGAACTATTGAAAATATGAAACATTAGATATTCTTGAAAAACGTAGTCATATTCTGATAATCTTAATTGTAGAACACTAAACAAGGATACAGGAGTAACTGTTTTGAGTTAAAATTAGGTTATATAAAACTTTTAATTTGAAATATATTAAAACTTGTATTTAAGGAAATTGGAGAATAATTTGGGACATTCCAAAAATGAAAGTAGGCCAAATGTTCTATATGGAGGGACAATATGTTTTCATGTTTCATATGTCGTTTATGCTTCTGTTTCTGTATAACTTAGTGCATTTTCTTCTAAACAGTCTCCTTACACGAGGCTTGGCTGGAATTCAACTAGTTGATGTTCCTGGTATTGAGAATGTAAGTTTTAATTTGTACCTTTCCTTTTAAGGACAACCAAATTTGAATCCTCATCATTTCTTGCTCAAACCCTTCACTTTTAACAGGTTGATGTGACTGAACTCATCGACGGTCATTCCTCCTATTTATGGGCTACCCAAAAGATTTTAAATCTACTCGAGCTTGATGCATATTATCCGGTAGTTCTCGGTCGCGTCGCGCTGTAAAGACAGATGTTGCAACTTGCAACACATTTTCTTCCTTAGATAAATGCATTTTAGGGGATTGTATCTGTTACAGGAAGTGCATAGTTTTAGCCAGGTCATTCTATGACCACTGGTATACCACATATAAATTTCTGAATATGAATGATATAGCAAGAATCTGAAATCACGACTGAAGCAGGTGGTTTAAAGTTCTGTGTTTCGCGCGTGACTTTGCTCTCATTTGATTCATGCCAGATTGTGAAACGTAATATTTTACCTTTTCTTTTGGAATTTTGGAAAGTAATGGATACTTTTTCATTTTGGATTATAATAATGTCAACAAATAATACGACATTGGTTGTAAAAGACCAAGTATATAATGAATTATCAACTGTCGAACCATGAAAAAAAAAGTGAAGAACAATATGGAATTTCAGGTATATCATCCCAAACCTTTGATCCACATAAAATAATTTAAAACGCTATAATGAAAACAAGGAATAAGGTGAAGAATGAAAGAGAAAATGACCTTTTTTTTTTTTTTACTGTTTCTTCACATTTTATCGTGCTATTTTATAGTTTTCAATTCATTTGTTCTATCATTGAGGTAATGGAAGAAAAAAAATCTGTACGCTAAATAATTATATATTTATATGGTAATTTAAAAATAAAAAAAATAGCTTGGAGCGGAATCGGGTCATTGGGCCCTCTTTTTGGGATAAGGACCAAGTTCGTACCGTATTGCGTATTTGGACCATCCGAATTCGGGTATTAAATTGCCAATTTTGATTTTGATCGAAATAAGTCTACCTTTTTATTTTTTAATTTTAAAATAGGTCACTTAAATGGTGAGGCTATGCACCTGGGTTCGAATACACAAGCCGACGTGGAGGAACAATAAAAACTTTAACACGCTTCACAGTTAATAAACGAAAGAGAAAAAATTCTGAATCGAGTATTTCGGTGTGGAGCCGAGCCAAGAAGAAGAGAAACAGATGAGGGAAGATAATGATATGAACGGAAAAGGCGACAGTTGCTGCATCGAAGGCAATAGCAAAAGTGTAAATCCAATCAAAGATGCCGGAGCCGGAGCCGGAGGAACAGGCTCCGGCGAAGGTGAAGTAGAAGGCGTATCATCATCGAAGAATAAAGGAAAATCGTGCAAAGGATGTCTATATTACTCGTCTACTTTCAAATCCAATTCTCGCAATCCTCTTTGTCTCGGCCTTAGCCGTTCCCTTCCTCAAGGTTCCCCTTCTAACCCTTTTCGTTTTTTCTCTTTTTTCCTGCCTTTTTTTAAATGTGTTGTTACTTGCTTATTGTGCATTTCTTTTGCTAATTTTTATTGCTTGCAGTGATTCCCGCTTTCTGTTTTCGTGGAATTATAAGTTTCATAATTCAGGACTCGTTACAATTTGCAGCTTAAATTAAAGAAATTTCTCATGTTACTTACTTGTGAAATAGTAGTACCTAATGTTCAATGGCTCAGTAGAAAATGTAAAGATTCTAGTTTTACGGAATCCCTAATTGGTCCCAAAAGGCAAATTATCGAAGATTGGAAGCAGAATGAATAATGAGGATTCATATATCCAGCACCATCTACTTTAGGATTAAGGCATAGTTCCAAATTGGTCTGAGGTCTCTATATATATCGTTAGTGATACATGTTACTTGTGCTGTAATACTCTAAAAACATTAAAAAGTAAGCATTTTGGGCAGCTGAATTAGTTCTGGTCCGGTGATTCCATGTTATATGAACTATCCTTTTGAGGAAAAATCATTTCTGCAGGAAAACAGGAAGCTTGAATCTCTGACGAACTCAATTGTTGGTCACATAAACCTCTGCTACTGTATCTCATTAGGGATTGAATGTTCAGCTTTGTTGTTATCATTTATAGCATATTGAAAATAAGACCCTGTATTGAATGTGTGCTGAGACTGGTTTCTGATGTTTGATAACAAGTACCTCGATATATTGTTGGGGAATCTGAGATGGAAGCTTCTAAAGAGGGTCGGAGCCTTACGGATTTTAGATATGCTTGTGTCGGTTATTCTGTATACTTGGATCAGAAATCTCGATCAACTGATGCTCAAGAGACACAAACAGAATTGCCAGTCTGTGTTGGCCTTGAGGTTAGCATTCTACTTTAATGCTCAAGTTTGTTTCATGCCTTGTTTCATGTTTTGATGTGTTCTCGGGTATACATGGAGAAGAAAGCTAATTAATTTCTGTAGGAGATGTCATGCTTTGACATATTAGTTTTTACTTTCCTCTTTGTTCTGACCAGTTACCAGTATTATGTTTATATGCATTTTAATCCTTTGAAAGAGTTATAGTAAGATATAACCACTAATAACTTGATGTTTTTTGTATTATTTCTGTTTACTCCAAAAAATGTTGCTCAACTAACTTAGATAGCATGACGTAGGTTTTGGTGGATAAAAGACCCACTTCAGCTGATGCAGCTCCTGCTCCTGCTCATGTTCATGCCCAAAAGAAAGAAGGTGACTGCCATGATTTCATTTTTTCCCTGCCAAAAAATATGTGTCTGATGTGATGCTATTGGTATAGTATGTTACTGTTTCATATGGATGTCTAAATTTGGTTCGAACATTTTTTTTGCGTAGCGATGTGTTCTTGTTCCAGTTTCCTGAACATTATCATTTTCCAGTAGCATTTTTTTCATAATTAATTACATGCTTGGTGAAAGTTTATTTTTTGCTTTACCTACTGTATTCCTTTATTGTTCTTGAAATAAAAATTTAAAAATATTCTTTATCAACAAATCCTCGTTGAAAACTTAAAATTACTTTTCTATTTGTTGCTGAACTGTTTATCCTTGTTCGTTTGAAGTCTAATGACTGTTTTAATCTTGGAAGCCAAATTATAAATAAAATAGGGTTAATTTCAGAGACCTCCCTTCTGGTTTTGCCTCATCACACTAATCTCCCTTGTGGTTTGGGATATTACATTTACCTTCCTTATTTATCTTTTTGTAACAATTATTTTTGATCTATTTTTCAAAAATAGGAAAAAAAAGGCTCTGACTGATTTGCCTTTCTTCCTAACATTTGCTCTTTTTATTAATATATTTCAATGAATATCTTCTTCAATTAATTCCTTTAGAACAGAAAAAGTTACGCTAGGAGTGACTGCGTGAGTGCACTTCAACTTTTTTATAGGTCTTCTCATCATCTTCTATGTAAAAGCAATTAATCTTCATACGAAGACACTCAGCGATGCTGTGTGCACAATCTCGTCGTTTATCTTCCTCTACGATGTCACGAATGTTTGAAAAGTTAAAGTTTTTTTTTTTCCTTGTTTTAATTACTACTTTCTTTTTTTCCTACTCATGTTTGATAACTGAAACTCTACTTTCTGGTGATGTTTTGCAATTGGAATTTCTCCTATTTGGTATTAAGACATCTAACTATTGTTCCTTCTATCAGAGTGTTTTTATATTTGTCATTTTCATTTAACTAGTTTCTCTGCACGGCGTTGCACGTGTATGTCGAATTATATAATATCTAATTTATAACATAATATTAATTTTATTAAAATAAAATTCCGAACAAATAATTATACATAAAATAAGGTATAAATTTTTACGATGGTCTATGTAAATCATCATATACTGACTTTGAAAGTTCATCCCAAACAAACACTTAACTTTGCAAGCAGACGATCAGCTTAAGCCAAACAACGTAAAATGTAAATATAGCCCGGTGGCTAAACTAACAAAACATAAATTCTTTACTCATGTCTTCATAAAAATAAATGTATGTCACTAAACCACTTAAGCTGGTAATTTAATATTTCATAAAGATATTTCGTAAGATTAATTAACAAATATTTAATTTCATTTTCTTATTAAGTAGTAGTTAATTTAAAATATTTTATTTTGATTTTATTTTTGCAGGGTCTTTTTTCTTTTAACTTACAAGTATTAATTCAATTTTTCAAGATTTCTCACCAAAACACAATTTAATAGGCTATTTGATATGTAGGGAACTTGAATATGAAAATAACTTTTAAATACAGATAATATGAGTTTATTTCGAGCGGCACAATTTTTTTTTGGTTATTTTCTTAAAGAAAAAAGAAAGAGATTGCCTCTTTTGTATATTTAATACTCTAAATATGATTTTAAATTCACAAAAGTATAATAATTGAAAGTTATTACTTGTTGTTTAGTTACAAAATTTCTCTGTTAATGGAACATAATTGCTGCTTAAATTTAGAGATAAACGATCTATGCGCAAAATAGGTTTTTATTTGAATTTAAAAATAAATGACTTATACTGTAAAATGCAAACATCGTGTCGCCTTGTCTAAAGCCAGTAGGAAAGCATTGTCTAAATAAAAAGCCAATAGGAAAGCAGAAAACAATAGGTAGATACAATAATCTTTTTCTTTCTCCACTTCTTAAAACAATGATCACCTAACAGAAAAAAGAATATAAGTTTTCTTTTCGTAAGTTAAATACGTTAAATCATCTCAATATATGTGCAGAACTTTAGCATCATTTGTGAATTAGAATTTGTAGACTCAACTAAACGTTAAATAAAAAGGTCAAAAGAAATGTATGAGCGCAATTTAGTAACAACGAAGGCACACACTAAGAGAAGGATACCTTTCAATGATGAATTAATGAATTTTATAGAAATGTTGATGAGACTACGTACTCGGAGTGCGTTCTTTTAAGTCACTCTGCTTATTATCAAGAAGTTAGAATCACTCTTATCTTCTATTCCTTTGGAATATATATGTTTTTTTATGTATCAAAGACTTTGTTTTAATTTGAATTGTAAGCCAGCTATTTCTCTATTCCAAAAGATACCAACGGTTGAAAAAAAAAAATTAAATAGGAATCGGTAGAAACTATTTTAAGCATTTTTGACTAATGTAAAAGATCACATCCCTTCAAATAATTTCGTATAGATAAAATAATAAAATTATTTAGAAGGGCATTTAGGTAATTCAACTTTTTGATTAAGAGCTTCCCACTTTTATAATAATATGATATGATAATTCAAATATGAAGTGCAGTGACCATACAGAAGTGGTGAAATTAGAGCTCGCAAGAGGAATTGCGTCTTTTCCTTTACCTTTTTTATTCATCTCAAAGATTATATGAAAGCTCTGTTTTTGAAGAAGTTGTTCATTAAAATAAATTCAAAAGAGCAAAATGTTAGGAAGAAAGGAAAATCAGTCGGATTATATTTCTTTCCCTGTTAATGGAAAATGAATTAAAATTATTGTTACAAAAATCAAAATAAGGGAGGTAAGCATAATGTCGCAAAGCACAAGGGAGGTTAGTGTGATGAGGCAAAACCTGGGGGGAGGTCTGAAATTTTCCCTAAAATTTATATAATGGGCATCCGGCAATATCAAGGTTATCGAATTCAACGTATTACATCCAGAATGGAATGGCTGGTTTGACCTTTTGAAGTTTCCGTCATAGCTCTTTTCAATCAGGACAAAGAAAAAACCTATCGATGCAAGAACAATTGTGCTCGTGAAGAGATTATCAATCCAGCAGTAACTTTAGCCATTTGGGACCGGGATCTATCCACTACTATTTTTTTTTTCTTCTCCAGCTTTTCAACCTTCAACAAACAATCTCTCAGGATTTTAAGATGTCCTTTATCTGTAGAAATCAGAAGTTTGAATGCTGATTTTTTATCATGCTGATAGAAACTTATATCTGCATAATATACTGCATGAGTAGCTCAAACATCTCCGCACACCGTTGCTTGTTGGTCATTAAACTAATGTCTGAGGTTTTATCTGCGACATGTATTTTTTTTAGCTGATCTGTATCTTTTATGAGTCAAGCGAGAGTTTCTAGGAGAAGGTGGCTCACAAATTCCTAGTCCGGATTCAAACATATCTTTTCTGGCTTCTCTGTGTGTTAACTGTTGTTGCCTCTCCGTGCCTTTCATGCTATTAGCATACTATGCTGGAATCTTTAGCAGATGACAACCTCTAAATGTGGCAAAAATGATTTAGTAATTGATCATAATTTGATATGCAATGTAATTCAACATCTTTTTCTGTAATGTTCGTTACCCCTTGCAGTTATTTGGACTATTATGTTCTTTATGTGTTGGTTTGATCATTGGCAACCTAATTTGGTTCTTCTGTTTTCTTTGAACTTTTTTATTTTTAAAAGATGGACATGGAGTTCCACAGCCTCGATCACATAAACCAACTCACGCAGCTGGTGATGAGTTCCTTACCAGGCAAGCAGTGTTTGAATATTGATACATGATGTCTGCTTCAAGTGAGGCACTGAATAGAATTGTTTGATGATGTTTGTTCCCTTGAAAATACAGGTTTACCAGGAATGCTAACTTGGTTGCAATGGGAGTAGCCAAGAACTTGCGGAAAGTGGGAAACCGTGTAAAAGAAAGTGTTGATGACATCTTCTATCGGCGGCCAAAGTAGGATTCTAATCCTGAAATGGAAGATATGGATAAAAGAGCATTGAGCTGAACCAAATAATGTTTACGTTTGCTTCATTTGCCTTGGAATAGGTTAAAGGGGAAACATGTAATATGTCTTATGAGATTTATTTTTGGTGTTTGTATTATTGATTTTTCATTTAAGGGATGCTCTTATTCCAACAATATCAAACTAAGAATCTTTTATTTCTAGTTACTACTATTTTATAAGGTGGTAATTGTTACTAATAATTCCTTAGATTTTACTTAAAAATATAAAGCAGGAACATCACGTCAAAGAACCTACAACAACAACAACCCAATATAATCCTATTTAGTGGGGTCTGGGGAGGGTAGTGTGTACGCAGACCTTACTCCTACCTTGGGGTAGAGAAGCAGTTTCCAAATAGACCCTCGGCATCCTTCCCTCCAAGAGCTTCCCACCTTGCTTCGGAAGAGACTCGAACTCATAACCTCATGGTTGGAAGTGGAGTTTGCTTACAATCAGAGCAACCCCTAGAGTCAAAGAACCTGCATTCCTTAAGTGAAAGACGCCATGTTCTTGCCCCGTCGTTGTGGCTCAAGATAACTTCTTTTTTTCTTTCATTTTTTATTTTCGGTCAAGCTAACTTCTTTAACTCTTAGCTCGATCCTATTTTATTCGATATTCCAAAATTTTCAGAATAAATTTAACTGGTCGTAAAATACAAAAAGTGAATGTAATATTATCCTATCTTTTGTGTGTGTCTGGTGATGGAAAATATATTTTGAAAAGAAATTAAGCCTTAAGCGTCTCGTTGCTAGAAATGATTTTTTATCATTTAGTATTCAATAAAACTACGTGATTAACTAAAACGAGAAGAATTGTCAAAAAGACCTCCTCAACACTTGAATTGGGCAAGTGACTTCCCATTTTCTTTCTCAATTTCTTTTGGGTTGGAAAATGGTTGAATTAGTGGGTTAGGGTGGATGGGGCCTTTTTAACATTTTAAAAACTTGTGGATCACATATAAAGTTTTAAAAAACTTGCTTCCTCTCTCATTTTTTCCACTAAGTTTCTCTCTCGTCTCTCTACTCTCTCTGCCCTCTCTTCTCTCTTTCACTCAACCCCATCAACTAAGGTGGTTTTCTGCGGGACAGGACCAGAATCAAGCCTCGATTTTTGGTGTAATCGTTTCTATAGACCCATCAAGCAATGTATCAAAGCTCAGAACGCGTCAATTTTGGTAAATCCTAAATTCTTCTTTTTTCGTTTCTTACATTTTTCATTTCGATATTTGTAGCGTGATTCGTTCATGTGCATGTTCGAGATCAATTGGGTTGTGAATGACCATATCTTATATGGCGTGGGTGGTTATATTTGCTTCTTAGACTACCTCTGTGCTCTATATATTGGAATTTCGTTATAACTGCCTATAGGCAATTAAAATTTATTGGATTTTAAATCCATAAATTATTTGAATTATATTTTAGATTCAAGATATATTAGTTCAAAAAAATATTATGGGTTAATATAGTTGAATTAATTATTTAGGTCCAATAAGTATTAATTGGGCTAGCCCATTTAATTGGGCTACAAGTGATGAGCCTACTTCATTAAGCCCAAGATATCATCTTCCTAAAGGTCCAATTTGGTGCCACGTGTCAAATGACGTGGTATGCCAAGTCAAACAGAAGAGCCAATGGGATCATGCCACATATTAAAATGACAAGACATGCCAAGTCAAATTAAAAGGCCAATGAAATCGCATCACGCATGCAAGTGACATGTTTTTATCAATCAAATGCGGCTTTGTCACTCTTCAATCTGATTTGTCAGAAAAAGTTGCTCTTATTACAACTCTTCCCTCCAACAACTATAAATAGGGGTACTCATAACTCAGAGAAGAGACAAAAAATTATAACAAGAAGCAAGAGAGAGCTCGTGGATTAAACACTCTACAAGTTTCAAGCTTCAAGCAATCAAGTTCAAGTACAAGCTCAAGAACGAAGAACAAATCAAGATTCAAGGAGTACGAGCTCAAATCAAAGTTTGTGCAAGTTGAATTCAAGATCATCGTTCGTGACAACAAATATAGATTCAAGATCAAGCTCCCTTGAATTTATTTATTATTGGAAAGAAGAATTAGAGGAATCATAGATATTGTAACACTCTTATTACTTGAAATCAAATACTATGATTGTTGCGATATTTTTCGGTCTTGATTTTATTTTCTTGACAAATTTATTATCTACATATTTTGATACGTCCAGTGGGACAATCTCTACCTCTCCCCTTAACTTTTCAATCACCAAAGTTCAAGAACATCGAAATGATTTCACAGAAAATTGACTCCAGATCAACTTCCAATGAGGATGCTAATTTCATTTTGATGTTAGCTTTGGAAGCTTTGGGCCAATTACAAGGAGAAAATCAAGCTCTTTAGGACAACAAGCACTACAAGTATCATCCGCGTCAACCCTTATTTTTGGATCTTCATCTTCAAAAGGTGCAAGATCCTCTACAAGCACGACCTAAAAAGGGAACGACGTCTTCAAAAGGATCGAAAAGGTTCTTGCACAACTTAATTTATCTAAGTTCGAGAAATATTTTATGCAAGGGCGCTAGATCTACTTTAGTCTCCTTTAATGCGCCATCCAAGATCTATCCCAATAATGATCTATTTCATTCTTCATCCTCTACGGACATTATGCTAACAATGGTTATTGAAGTTTCTACTGTAGAAGAACAACTCGCAAATTTGACAAAAAGCAGTTGAAGGCTTGTCAAAGTGCATGCAAGATCAAGATGCTAAACTTTCCAAGTTGACAAATAAGTTGGATAGCATAGTAAAAGAAGAATCCATACAAACACCTTTAAATCTTCAAAGGTTACAAGAGAAATGTGACTCATTCGAAAAGCAAGCAACGACAACCAAGGAGATCCAAGTCTTCGCTGAAGGTCTAATTCCTGTTGAGAAATTGAAGGACTTCATCATAGAGGCTATCAAAGATAAGCCTGAGTTGTCCTCTAAATTATCTCTCACATATGCAAAGCCATATACACAAAGAATTGATAACTTGAAGATACATACTGGTTATTAACCTCCTAAGTTGCAACAATTCGATGGCAAGGGAAATCCAAAACAACATGTAGTGCACTTTGTTGAGACTTGCAACAATGCTGGAGCGTACGGTGATTATCTTGTCAAACAGTTTGTTCGATATCTCAAAGGTAATGCATTCGATTGGTACACAGATCTCAAAAACCTAGATCCATCGATAGTTGGGAGTAGTTAGAGTAGGAGTTTATCAATCGTTTCTATAGCACAAGACGCATAGTAAGCATGATCAAACTTACAAAAGCTCATCAATGAAAGGAAGAGCTAGTTATTGACTTCATCAACCGCTGGAGGAGCTTAAGTCTCAACTTCAAAGATCGCCTTACCGAAACTTTTGGCATCGAAATGTGCATTCAAGGCATGCATTGGGGTCTTAGCTATATCTTACAAGGCATAAACCCAAAACATTTCACGAACTAGCAATTTGTGCTCATGATATGGAACAAAATATGGCGACAAGTGTAGACCAAGGTCTACCTGTCTTCGAGCCTTACGGCAAAGAAGAAGAACAAGAAGGCGAGGATGGGGGCAAGTTGTCATACGAGAATGAAACGGAAGAGTCTATGCATGTCACTATGATCCTAAATGCACGAGTTCAGACTGCAAGTTACAATGCTCCTCAACGCATGAGCCTAAACTGCAAGTTATAATGCCCCTCAACGCATGAGCCTAAAATGTAGGATATAATGCTTCTTGGCACATGAGCCTATACTTTATGTGACAAAACTCTCCAAATTTGAACTAAATCTTTAAGACGTAAAGTTCTTCAAATTCGAGCAAATCTTCAAGTTGTAACGCTCTTCAAATTCGAGCAAAGTGTTCAAGTCGCAAAGATCTTCAAATTCAAGCAAAGACTCAAGTCGAAAGCTCTTCAAAGTCGAGCTAAATCTTCAAGTCCCAAAGCTCGTCAAATTCGAGCCAAACTTCAAGTTGCAAAGCTCTTCAACTTTGAGTTAAATCTTCAAGTCACGAAGATCTTCAAATTTGAGCTAAACTTTCAATTGCAAAGTACTTTAAAGTTGATCAAGTGTTCGAGTTTTGAAGCATTTCAAATTGTAAGCTAAATCTTCAAACTACAATGCTCCTGGACGCACGAGCCTAAATTGTATGTCATGAAGCTCTTCAAATTTGAGCAAAATCTTCAGGTTGCAAAGCTTCTCAAAATACGAGCTTAAATTGTAAATCGCTACACTCCTTAACGCAAAGCATAAACTGCATGTCACTCCTAACCCGCATGAGTCTAAATTGTGTACGACCTACTAAAAAAAAGAGTCCGCTAGGTTAAAAACCTTGAAAGAGGCGTCCTAGGAAAAAGTTAGGACATAAAAAAAAATTAGCCATTCTGAACTACGATATGACTTGATCCTCTTCACCCAAGATATCATCTTACTAGAGGCCCATTTGGTGCCAAGATATCATCTTCTTAGAGGCCCAATTTGGTTCCACGATATCATCTTCCTAGAGGCCCAATTTGGTGCCACGTGTCAAATGACATGGCATGCCAAGTCAAATAGAAAATCCAACAGGATCATGCCACGTATCAAAATGACAAGAAATTCCAAGTCAAATTAAAAGGCCAATGAAATCGTGCCACATGTGCAAGTGACATGTTCTGATCAATCAAATGCGGCCTTGTCACTCTTCAATCTGATTGGTCGAAAAGAGTTTGCTCTCATCACAACTCTTTCCTCTAACAACTATAAATAGAGGTCGTCATAACTTAGAAAAGATATCAAAAATTATAACAAGAAGCAAGAGAGGCTGGTGGATTAAATGCTGTAAAATTCTTTACAAGTTTCAAGCTTCAAGCAATCAAGTTCAAGTTCAAGCTAAAGAACGAAGAACCAATCAAGATTCAAGGAGTACGAGTTCAAATCAAAGTTCGAGCTAGTTGAATTCAAGATCATCATTCGTGCCAACAAATATAGATTCAAGATCAAGCTCTAAGGCCCTTGAATTTATTTATTATTGGAAAGAAGAATCAGAGGAATCATAGAGATTGTAACACTCTTATTACTTGAAATCAAATACTATGATTGTTGCGATATTTTTCAGTCTTGATTTTATTTTCTTGACGCAATTTATTGCCTACACTGCCGACCTAATATTTATTGATAAACCTGTGGTCGATTCTTTTCTAGTCATAGATGTTTGCTGGAATTGGGGCTTATTTTTTCTTATTCTGATCATAAGTTTAAAATTATTAAATGTGACATTTCATATTTTCATGTAGGTAGCATGAGGAGGATATCAGCTGCTAAGAAGCATATTCCTTTGACAAAGCCTTCATAACCTTCAAAGCCATCAAATAGGAAAGAAAATGTAGAAAAAGAAGCATCGCCAAGTAAAGCAATTGCTGAGCCTTCAAATATGGATACTATAAAACGAAAAGTAGATACTTCTAAAGCTTCCCCTAGTAAAGGAAATACTGATATTTCTAAGCATGATAGGAGAAAAAAGAACAAAGAGCCATCAAAGTCTATCAGTAAAAAAGAAAAAAGATCAAAGTTTAGACTAGTTGATGAGGACATACCTGTTAGTAAAAAATCTATTTTAAGAAGGTTAATATTAGATGGTGTTGATGAGGAGGAGGAAGATGACTTGGACATAAATGCAACACAAACTCAAATGGAAGAACATGGTTTTGGAAAAATAGTTGTTGAAGAAGAAAAGGACAATGATGATGAAGCTTTAGGTGCGGAGGATGATAAAAATGGTGATGCTGCTGCTCAGGAGGTTGATAAAGATGCTGAAGAAGAAAAAGAAAAAAATATAGGAGGAGAAGAAGAAGAAGAAGAATAAGAAGAAGAGGAAGAGGAAGAAGAAGAAGAAGAAGAAGAAGATGACGATGAAGAAGATGATGGTGATGAAGAAGATGATGAACAACTTGAAGATGGTGAATATGGACTAGAAAGTGAAACAAATGTAGCAATTGAAGGGGACCAGGGTGCTCTGTCAATTCCTGTGCTTGTAATGACGATCACCGCATCCAAATATAGCTTCAAGACTTTTCTAAGAAAACATTGACGTTTCCCGATCAAGATAAGTGTGAGGTATATGATTAATGTATTCACGAGCTCAAAGATAAACTTAGAACAATCAAATTGATGGAAAAGTTTAGTAGTGGTTGTTTTGGTCAATGTTCAAAACTTTTAGAGCACTGGACACAGTTCAATGGACAGCTTGTGTCTATTCCCTGCTAATTCGCCAAATTTATTGCGCAAAGAAGAACAAGTTGTGGTTTTTAGTTGGAAAACAAGCCTGTTCATTTTAGATTAAAGGAATTTGCTGTAATGACTGAATTGAACTATGGTGCCAAACCAAGTAAAGAAGCTATGAAGAAAGTGATGGATGATGGCCAAGCATTCTGTGACAAAGTTTACCAGTCTTGCAGGAAAGGGATGGATGAAGAGCTGCTTTTGAACAGTTGAAGTCCAAGAGCTTTGGCCAGTTGAGAAGTTCAAGACTACATTGGTGTGGTTTGTCCATTCAGTCTTGCTTGAGAGGGATAACATAGCGTGCATCAATAACAAGTGGATCCATATGGCTAACAATCTAGAATTTTTCATGAAATATCCATGGGGAAAAGAGTTCTTTGAGATTAGAATTGAGTATTTGAAGAAGGACATGTTTCCAATGTACAAATCATATGTGATCTAGAGGAAGGAAAACAATATATCTGGTAAAAAGTCCAAATGAGCTAGTTAGGCCCTGTACGGCTTTCCGTGGGCATTCATGGTAAGTATTAAAAGAACCTTCACAAATTTCTTTACAGTTGAGTACTATTATTTTATTTATTGTGGACAGAAATTAATACTTTTTGGTTCATGAAAAAATGTAGGCATGAGCATACGAAGCAATTTTGCTATTTGGTCGTAGTGCCTAGAAATCAAAGGTCATACCACTGCCGCTATCGCTACCAATGATGTTGAGATGGCACATCAAGAAAGTGACATCTAATCCTAATTGGGATCCCTTTAAGTAGAAAGTTAATGATCCTGGAGTGGTAAGATAGGGAGTGCAATAACACTCTACCAGTAGATTAGAATCAACCAAGGTAGGAGATTATAATAGACCTCGTGTCTATTATTTTGTATTGCTTATCTAATGACTTCCATCTATGCTATATTCTAGGAGGTGCACCGTTACCTTATTCCTACCCTACGTGAGATGGATATGGACTACATGAAGAATTTGGTACCATACAACGATGAGGTAGCGCATCTTATAATCGACCACCTAGCGGTTGATTTAGAATGGGTGACTGCCACTAAAAAACTCCTGGTGCAGCGAGCTTAGAGACTAATGATAAAGCTGACATTGCTGATGATGACCCTTTGGGTAGGAGTATTCCTGGTTCACCACTAGTGGGTGGTTTTTCTGATATTGGTAGAGGAGGACCATACAGGATGTGCAATGCTCAACCAAGTGATACAAACGTGTGTGAAGAGCTGAAGGTTGTGAATGAGTAATTAGATAAGATGTTGAAGATCCTTGGGAAGATGCAAAATCAGAATGAAAGATCTTCTAAAGTAATTAAGTCACCTTGGTGCAGAGTAACAAGATTGCAAAGTAGATTGAGGAATGCTCCAATTTCTACAAGCAAGATGAGGAAGCTGAAACAGAGCAAGAAGAAGAGACCAAAGGTAGATGTACTCAAACTAGTTTCAGTGGAACATAAGAAACTATTCTATGAATGGTTTGACAAGAAGGAGAAGTTTCCTCAAAAATTTTTGACTAGCAGCTATGGCTGGAGCTTTTTCGAGCAGTTGTGTGGTGCTAACCCATCCGTTTTAATTTTTGTAAGTCACTTAATTACTCACCGTGTGTATTTTTTTTTAGTAGATACATATTTAACATACATTTTTTATAATATTTAGCATGTGGAGGAACTTTTGGCACTGATGTGTGTATGAAACATAAAACGTCCACGCCTTTATACCCGTAGTTATGTTGTTATGGATATTGCATTATGCAAAAACGTGTCCACTGCATGGGATAAGATCAAGAAGGCTACCAGTAAAGAGGAAAAGGATTTGAACTTTTGTGAAACAATTAATGCTTGTCAAGACTTGTGTCTTACACCCCTGATGCTATATCCTCAAGGAAGTATGCAAAAACCTGGGGCTGTGGAGTGGTGCAAGACTAAACTGTTGTACTATGTGTGGCAAAGGGATAACAAATATTTTGTGTCTATTTTTTTCACTTGGTAGAGGGTTTGATTCGAATTTATGATAGCAATGTCAGTTTGTATGATGCTGGTAAAGTAGAAGAACTGGTACAACCCCTCGCACTCGTGATGCCTAGAATTTTGATGAAAACTGGCTAGTTTGCAGACTTAGGCCAAGATGTGCTTATGAATAAATGGTCTTGGGAGCATATTATGGATGTGCTGGTCATTCGGGAAAGGTAAATTAAATATGTCATCCATTATGTTTTACTCATTCTTCTGGTTTCCTTAATAATTAATTGTGTCTTTGATTATTGTAGTGAAAGTAGTGGAGCATATGCAGTGAAGGTCGTTGACTTCCTGCTAACTGATACGTTGCTGGATCAACTTAATGACAAGTTCATAGAGTTGCTTAGGTAAATATTTGCAGTTGATATCTTTAGGGGAGTGATGAACCCTTCTTAGTTTTATTCTTGAAATTTCAAGTTGTGTTGGTCATGAGACAAACTCATTTTGGGTGAACTTGTTGTAATTTATGATATTTGCAATGTAATGAAATATCCCTCTATATAATGAAACTACCTTGCTGCTTATTAACTGTTGATGCTGTAATTTTTGTTTCCTTAGCACTTCCTTACTAATTTTTATTTCCTTAGCACTTCCTTATTGTATTACAACAGAAAACTACTTGGTTGCGTAATAGACAAGGTTTCTAGTAATAAACTAGCTACTGATAAGGTCAACAACCCTTGGATCTAGCAGATCATCATCCATTCCCAAAATTGTCATCTTTTACCATATCGAATCAAATGGGAAAAATATATTTTTTGTAAAATTAAATCCCTAAAATTAAAAAGAGTTAAATATGTGGCATTCATCTTACCTTAGTTTTGGAACATTTTGAGAAATGCCAACCAATATTCACCGAAGTTGTAGCTGTAAATTGACTGGCAGCCATACCGCAATGACAATTCTTTCTCGACCCAAAGGATGCACTCGAACCTTGACTCTTTTTCTTCAATTATTTGAGTAATATTTTCCGTAAGTAAAAATTGGGGTTGAACTGTGATTAATTTTTTTTGGGTCAAATGGTTTAATCTGAGCGGGTCAAAAAATATGGTTGATATATGATCAATTTTATTTTGATCACATAGCCAGTCAAATAGGTAATTTTAACCTGTCAAAAAATATATGGTTAGGGATAGGCCACGTGGACATATTTTAATTTACTGAACAACACGTGTTGTCTTCCATCAACTAGTATTCACTGATAAACCTCTTTAATAGTCTATAAATCCTAAACCTTAACCCCAACCCTAAACATTCAGCATAAACTTCCTTAATAGGCGAGTGTCAACTTGAGGTTTCGTCTTCAACTCTTATTACAGCCGAGTGTAAACTAATAGTCGAGAATTCACTAAAATAAGGATTACACCACGTTCCACCTTGGTTTTTTATTTTTTTATTTTATAATGTTTAAACATCTTATTAAACATCATGGAACATTTAAAGTTATTATACATGGCGATGTATTTCATGCCATTAAGAGTTTGTCATTCTATAATATGTAACAACTCGAGAAGCAAGACCTCTAAGTATAAGAGTATTGTAATAATATTCATTGACTATATAATAAAAATTATTTTTACCAATTATAGTCTTAGGTTGATACCGATATAATTGATACGTTATAGTAATCCATTTTATCCAACTTAAAGTTTGCAGTTTGTTGAATTAGATGTTTACAACTTTAATTTATTCACAAATAATTAAGGTAACTAAATTAATACTTTAAACTAACGGACAACTAATAATCGAGGAACTACCCCTATATCTATTCAATTTATGACTGATATACCGTTCTTAATTCTTTACTATGAAAGTCTATTGGTTTACATTTACAATGGATCTACAGATCACCAATGGGGTAGGCTATATATTGTAGGTTTATTCAAAACTATTGTTAAATTGTCAATTCATTGGCGGAAAATTCAAATATTTGAAATACAAAAATTTATATCCTCTAAGTTGTATGTTTCTATTGGAACCTCTTTATTTCATTTTGGGACCTTTTTGCACTTAAGTGCTATCAAATAGAAAAAAAAACCTAAACATAAAAATAAAAAATAGGCAATAAATTCAAAAAATAGGGCAGAAAATTAAATAGACAAAAACTATAATTAAATAACTCCCCTCAAAGCAACATACATTTTTTCCCATTAACTAAAGAAAAAAATTAAACTGCAGAGGGAGAAGGATCACGGGGAATTTTTTGGGCTAATATAGTGGTCAATATTGGTACCAGCCCTACGAAGGAGAATCCACAACATGCATGCTATACGACGAATGTTCCTCTCTTGCCTCACCCTGTCTTCTTGGATCTATGGGATGAGCCTATCCAGTGATTCCCTGATAAAAATGGCATCTATGCTTGGCCTTGGCCTCAGAGGCATTTCTCTGTTAAGTGATTGGACTATTTGGAAGAATGATAAATAAATATTTCCATCAGATCTAATGTATTTATAGGTAAAATTTGACACTAAATGGTGCCTTTCCATATGACTTCTAGTAAATGACGTGACTGTTAGTGTTTTGAGAAACGAATTGATGCTTTGAATCAGCATATTCGATGTAGTTCAATTAATTATACAAGCCCTTTTCATATTAGCTTCCAGCTGTTATTAATACTAGATATTAAATTAACTACTTAAACCAATATTTGTCAATAACTACCTAAACCAGCGTAATAGGTCTTGGTTAAATTGAAAATATCGATAGGGTTGACAATAGAACATTGGTTGATTATAGGTGGTTGAAGATAGAATAAGGAGATTGATCGTAAAACAGGGAATAAGTATGTCACATGTCTCCTTCGTAAAATAAGGAGGTTGATTTTAGATCATAGGCCTACAATAGACAATGTGGGTGGTTGATTCTAAAACAGTAGTCTATGAGACAACTTGGTCACATGACTCCTTCTTAAAATAAGGGGGTTGATTCTAGATCATAATTCTACAATAGACATTGTGGGTGGTTGACAATAAAACAGTAGTCTAAGAGACAACTTGGTCACATGACTCCTTCTTAAAATAAGGGAGGGTTAACTCTAAATCATAGGTCTGCAATAGACGATGCTGGTGGTTGACCATAAAACAATAGTCTATGATGTAGAATGCAACAATTGATAGTAGAAACAACAAGTCTAGTAGAAATAACAAGTGATTATAAACAACAAGTTTAGAATATTACAAGAGTTAATTATTGTACGGCTGTGCGGCAGAAAAGAAATGCTTAGTAAAAATTTCACAATGAAATCTCTTACACATATTTTCATTAATGTGGCGTGCAAAAATCATGATAAGCGATAGTAAAATTTTTTTTGAAGACATTCCCAATAGATAGATGCCGATCAAAGATAATGCACAATTCATCATTGTCGTTAACAATGTGCCGCAACTGTTCAAGAAAGTAGGTCTAAGAATCATCGCACTTTTTATCGACTACACAGAACACAATTAAAAAAATGTGATTCTCTGTATCTTGTTCCACAATAGATAACAAGCAGACTCCATAACTGCCACTCATAAATGTCCCATCAACAGCAATAACCTTTCTCATATTCGCTTATCCCTTAATGGAAGCTCCAACCGATAAGAAAAAATATCGAAAATACAATTTATGATCAACTTTCAAATCAACAATACTTCCTTCATTATAGGACACCATAACATGGCGATACGCTTCCAATAAAGCATACCCCTCTTCCTGAGTACCCCTAATCATAGCCTTGGCCATTTTACCTACCTTCTAGCTCCTCCAATAAGTAAGATTTTGATTAAAATCTGCAAAAATAGTATTTTTTAGATCTGATGGGGATGTGCTTTTTCCATTAACATACCATTCCTGGTAATATGCACCCAAAGTCTTCAACGATGCGTTAGGATGACAACTTGATATGTGCTGTACTCGGCATGTGTGCTCGCCGTGGTACTTGGTAATATAAAACCTATCAGAACGCTCATACTTTAAAGCACATAACTTTAATGAGCAACTCACATCTCTGCATCCCACTGAAGTTAATTTATTGTTACTCTTCCTCATACGAAACGTAAAATGCATTTTCATATAAGCAATCTCTAACTGTTTCATTAGATACAATTTATTGTCAAAATATTTCCTAAGGAAAAAACCTGTACCATTAGGGTGGCTGTGTTGTGTATCTAACGAGTGATAAGTGGGGATTTTAACCTATTATTTGCTACCTTCTTCTTGCGTTTTGGGCCTAAAATGCGTGAAGGTATTCTTGAAAACTAATGTAATATGCTTGCTTGCAGGAATTGATAAAAATGAGCCAAATGAGGCATAATTAACTCATAAAAGAGTCAAATATGGAATAAAAACCAAGACTGGGCCAGGAGACCTCAAACGCGGACCGCAAAAATATTGTGTGGCCGTGGAAGCCACAATGCGGCTGCGATCACAAATACGCGATCCGCAAAGTGAAGAATCAGAGAGTGTATTCTAAGGCTAATTGTTGAGCGAGGTCCGCGCCAGAATGTGCGGCCACAAAAGTCTCACCGCAGCCGCGGTTGGAATTATGCGGATAACGGTGGATGAGATTCCATCAGTTCACAATTCAAGCAACAAAAGGGAATGCGGTCTGCGGTAGGATTACTCGACCGCGAAAATCTACTACGCGGCTGTGATGAAAATTATGCGGCCCACGAAACAAACTCAGTCCAGATCCAGGAGTCAAGAACACGGACCGCGATTAGTATTGTGCGTACGTGAAAGCAAGAGTGTGGCCGCGGTAAGAATTACGCGACCGTGAAACCTCCGCAGGCGTATTTTTGTTTGAAAATTTTAGCTTAGTAGAAATGGATCTTTTTCACATTTTTAGGTTAAGTTTTATTTTTGCTGAGCACGTGAGACGGCTGAAAATTCCATTTTGGGCAATTTTGTAGTAGAATTAGCTTTCAACATCAGATATTCATCTTTTGATTAAGAGCAAAACCCACATCTAGACTCGGATATAAATATAACTCTAAAAAATTTAATCCCTATGGATTCGATCCCGACCTTATTGGATAAAACTGCATCGACCATCCTTGCTACTTAATAGTAGTGCAGGCTTGGACCTGATCAATTTTTGGTACCGTTTCCGGGGAGATAGACGGTTTTAGTTATATATCAGAGCCTTTGTATGTTTTGTTTTTCTATCCTTCCGTTTTTGTGTGTAAATTTCTCTTAGGTACCAAATAGCCCTTAACAATGAAGCTCTCAGAAATATGCCACTGGGGGAGGAGGTAGATGATGATCACGTGGATGAGATTCAACTCGAACCTCAGGCACAAAGAAGAGGCCGACCGCCTCATGATAATATTCCAAATCCTCTCCCAGCTCATCCAAGGGTAGCATACCGAGTGTTGCCCAACGAAGGCTATGCAAGTGCAATAGTCCCACCTCGAATTAGAGCGGGCAACTATCAAATAACCAATGTCATGCTTACACTCACGGAACAGAGGGGTTTCTTTACCGAAACTGCATACCAAAACACCTACAAGCATCTCAAATTTTTTATCGATGCGTCTTGGGGGAGCAAGAAAACTAATGTCTCCGATAATACATTGAGATTAAGGCTTTTCCCATTTTCTCAAAGGGGAAGGAATTGGATTGGCTAGAAAGGTTACCCAACCATTCCATCACCACTTGGTATGAGTTGGCCGAGAAGTTCATCGCAAAATTCTTTTCTTCGGGGCATATGGTGACACTAAGAGATGAGATCCTAGCTTTTAAACAAGATCCAAATGAACCGTTTCATGAGATTTGGGAAAGTTATCAGACGATGGTTAAAGAGTGTCCGAATAATGATCTGACTGAAGCCATGATCCAACAAACATTCTACCGTGGCATCAGCAATACAAACCAATCCGTAGTTAACCAACTCGCCAGGGGAAACTTCATGAATACGCCATATGCTGAAGCGTGTGAAATACTTGATGAGATGGAAGATACTTCTTCGGCGTGGCAAAGTCGAGCTAATGTGCCACAAGGTTATCCAAATGTCATTTACCTACACAAGGAGCTCCATGACCACGACCAAGCAATAACCGAGTTCACTACTACCATGAACCAATTGGCCAAAGGTCAGTTGAAATATGTTCAAGGGCCTAAATAAGTGAATGACATGGAAGGGGTGAATATGATGGTCAACAAGAGGAGGCAACGAGGTCAACAAGTTCAAGGCAATCCGGATCAATTTGAGCAAAGTGGTAGTGGTTACAATCAAGATGGTGTATATGATGATCAAAGTGAAGAGGTTCAATATGTAAACAATTACCAAGTTCACGGGGCAATGCTCCGAATAAACAACAATGGAGATCACAAGGAAACTAGGGAAATCAAAGTCAACAAGGAAATTAGAATAGTGGCAACAACAACAACCAAAATAATTGGGGGAACAACAATCCAAATTGGGTAACCATAGAAACCAAGGCAATTGAGGTGGCAACAATAATAGTAATTGGGGAGGCAATAATAATCAAGGGGGTTGGAACAACAACAAAGGGAATCGGGGGTTAGGCTTTCGAAGGCCCCCGAAGTATCAACAACCAAACAACCACCTCCATTTCCATCACAAGGTCCTAGCTCATCCAACAATGAGACGGGATGGATTGAATCCATGTTTGAGCAAATGATGAAGAAAAATGTCGACTCCGATGGTCAATTGGCATCCTACAATACTTCTATACGAAGCTTGGAAGCCCAACTTGGCCAAATTTCTCAAGCTTTGAATACTCGCCCTAAGGGGACACTACCAAGTTACACGGTGGTGAAACCGAAGAGTGGGAAAAATACGGGCCATGGTATGGAGGTGATTAGAAGAATAGGTAGAGGTGTAGTTGCTAGTACCTCTTATCCAAGAAAGGTTGTGAGTGATGATGTGTTGGTGCAAGATGATGATGAGCCAAGCAATGATGTGCAAGTAAGTGATAAGACTGTGAGTGATGAAGTGAGGATAGACATTGACGACAACGTGGAGAAGACAAAAAATGATGTAAATCCGTCTAGGGAACACGTGATAGGTATACCAAAAATGGTAGTTCCCAAAGCCAAGGCCTCTTTGTCAAGACCTCTTCCACCATATCCTCAATGGCTTTCAAAGCAAAACAATGAGAACCATTTTAAGAAATTTATTGATATGATAAAAAGTTTGTCCATAAATGTGCCTTTGGTGGAAGCTCTAGAACAAATACCAGGATATGGCAAGTTCTTGAAGCACTTGGTAACAAAGAAGAGATCAATGAACTATGAAACAATCAAAGTGACACATCAAGTGACTGCTATTGTGCACTCCATGGCTCCAAAGTTAGAAGAACCCTTGTGCCTTTACAAATCCATGCAATATTGGTAGTGCCGATTTCACCAAAGCTTTGTGTGACTTAGGGAAAAACATTAACTTGATGCCATATTCTGTGTTCAAGACATTGCGGATTGGGCAGCCAAGGACCACATTTTATGAGGTTGCAAATGGCGAACAGGAAAATGAAGAGGCCATTGGGAATAATCGATGATGAGCTAGTTCGGGTTGACAAGTTAATACTTCCCGCATATTTTGTGATACTTGACTGCGTGATTGATTATGAGGTGCCAATTGATAACTGTGATTTTAACACGTTTTATGCCCATACTTGCCTATGCTTTATGTATAAATTGCCATAAAATAGACCCAGAATGCTTACAAGTTACGCTTGATTGCAGGTTTGAGCAACAAGATGACAAACGTCAAAAATTGGCTCTAAACGGAGTGAAACCTGCTCAAGGTCAAAGAACATTAAGGTAAGGACATTCAGAACTTGGTGCGGACCGCACCATCATGACATGCGGTCGCACCAAAGAGATTCAGAAAGTTGCCTTTTATCAATCACAAGCGGCATGGTCCGCGCCCAATCAATGCGGCCGCACTACTGGTTCACGCGAACCGCATCACAAGAGTTCAAAGATCATCACAAGTCATTCATACGGCCGCACTACAAGTTCATGCGGTCCGCGCCAGTCATCACGCAACCGTATTCTATCATTGTGCGATCCGCATCAACATCTCCAGAGAGCAAGTTTCAGAAGTCAAGCAACCCAGTGCCGCCGCGTGCCAACTTTGTGTGGTCCGCACTGACCCTGCAGGGGCATTTTTGTCCAGTTTTTCCAGCCCACTATAAATAGAACATTTGCCATTTTCAGGTTAAGTTTTTACGATACGGAACAGTGGTTGCACTCGTGAGACATATGTTTTAGCCTATTTTGGGCATTTTAACTTAATTTCATCATAGATTATTGTAGTTTTATATTAGCAATTAATTAATATGGTTTTTTCTTCTTCTATTTCTTCTTTAATTATGTCTAGCTAATCCCATTAGCTAGGGTTGTGGCTCAACCCTAGTGCGGGTAATTGATGGGTGTTGCTTCTTAATGATAGATTGATATTGGGAGATCGTTATTTGGGTCAATTTTATGCTTTAATTAAGGATTGGTGGTTGCAAATATTGATTCTAGCTTAGTGGGTTTTGACTCTTCTTGAGAAAGAGAGCCTATGACCCCAAAATTGACCCAACAAGGAATTGGGATGGACCCATGAGAAATGGTAGTCCCAATTAACTGGTTAAACCTCGAGAGAGTAATCACCCAACTTGAACCCTAGTTACCTGGTCTAATTGGCCTACCCAATTGGTCTCGAGAGAGTCAATTGGGTAAAATTGCTCTCTGTACCGAGAGGTGTGAGAGTGGGTACAATTGTGCAATAGTTATAATATTGATCCCAAATATGTCAATCTATTATTAGTAGTTTCTAACCGTTAGTTAACCACCTTGGTGATGCCATGACCCTAGTGCCTTGCTCTATATTGCATACAACTTAGAATCAATATCTTAGCATAACTTAGCTTTAAACTTGTAGTTGATAAATTGTAGTAGATAATCAAAAGAAAACCCAAAAATGTTAGAAGTGCAATTAGAAGCACAAACGCATTCTTAGTCTATACAAATACGCAACTCCATTCCAAGCTCCCTGTGGAAGATCGACCCCGATACCACTATTCTGGGTAAAAGTTTTAGCTCCCGCTCTTCCTACCGTTGTGTAAGGTTGAGTTTGCTGCGATCACTTTTTGGCGCCGTTGCCGGGGAGCTTACGGTGATGACTATCTGTGAAGCTATTTTTGTGTTTTGCTTCTTTTTCCTTCTTTTTACTAACTTTATTTGTGTCGATCCATCAAGTACATATGGCTCTAAACAGAAATGACCCTCTTGGCAATGCCTTGGCGGGGGAGGAGGTTGACGATGTTGAACAAGATGAGTTTTCGGTACCTCAAGTACCAAGGAGAAGTAGAAATGCCAATGCAAATCCAAATGACCAAATCCCAGACCCTCCTCTGCCACCGCCAAGAGTGGCTCCAAGAGTCCTTCCAAACCAGGGTTATGCAAGTGCCATAGTTCCTCCTTGAATCCGGGCGGGGAATTTTCAAATCACTAATGTTACGCTGACGCTTCTCGAGCAAAGAGGGTATTTTACGGGCGCCTCCGACCAAAATGCATACAAGCACTTGAAGGGGTTCGTAGATACTTGCTGGGGGAGTAAACAAACAAACGTGTCCGAGGATGCGTTGAGATTGAGGCTTTTCCCGTTTTCTCTTCGGGGTAAAGCGCTAGATTGGTTGGAAAGGTTACCAAATTATTCTATCATCACATGGGATGAATTGGCAGACAAATTCATTTCCAAGTTCTTTTCTCCAAGTCACATGGCAGCGCTCCGTGATGAAATTTTGGCTTTCAAACAAGAGCCAACGGAACCCTTGCACGAAATATGGGAGAGATTTAGAACTATGGTTAAAGAATGTCCAAATAATGATATGACTGATGTGATGATCCAACAAACATTCTATAAGGGCATTAACACAACCAACCAATGTATTGTGAATCAATTGGCGGGAGGCAATTTTATGAAGCTTCCCTACAATAAAGCTTGTGATGTTCTTGATGAAATGGCCGATACTTCTTCGGCATGGAAAAGTCGGGCTAATGTTCCTCAAGGTGATCCTAATGTTATACACTTTCATAAGGAGTTGCATGATCATGGCCAAGCCATTGTGGAACTCACAACAGCAATGAACCAATTGGCTAAGGCACAACTTCAACAAGTTCAAAATCCGTGCCAAGTCAATGCCATGGAAGGAGTGAATATGATGAAAAGAAGGCAAAGAGGGCAACAACCTCAAGGAAATTAAGATGACTATGATAATGGTAGTGGTTATTCAAATGAGTGCTATGATGAACAAAGTGAGGAAGTCCAACATGTCAACAACTTCCAAGGGAATAGAGGTAGTCAAGGGAGTCAACAATGGAGACCCCAAGGTAATTGGGGCAATCAACAAGGTGGCAATTGGAATTATAATAACAATCAAGGAGGCAATTGGGGGAACAATAACTCGGGGAATCAAGATAATTGGAACGGAAACGACAATTAGAACAACAGCAATGGTGGTCAAGGTGGGTGGAACAATAATGGTGGTCAAGGTAATAGGGGGCAAGGCTTTCAGAGGCCCCCAATGTATCGACAACCCAACAACCCGCCTCCGTTTCAATCTCAAGGGTCGAGTTCGTCGGGCATTGACATGAGTCGAATAGTGAACATGTTTGAGCAAATGATGAAGAATAATAATGACTCCGATGCTCAATTGGCCTCCCATAACACTTCAATCCGTAACTTGGAAGTACAACTCGGGCAAATTTTGCAATCTCTCAACACTCGCCCAAAGGGTGCTCTACCAAGTGATACGGTGGTAAACCCCAAGGGTGGGCATAATAATCATGTGATGGCGGTGACCACGAGAAGTGGAAGAGGCGATGATGTGCAAGCCTCAAGTGGAAATCGAGTCGTGATTGATGAAAAAGAGTTGCAAAATGATGATATCCCGTTTGTAGTTGAGGATATTGTTGAACCAAATGCAAGTGATGATGTGAGAATTGAAATTGATGAGGGCGAGGAGGAGACTCAAGAGGCCTTGAACCCGTCTAGGGAACACGTCATTGATATGCCCGAACTGGTGGTGCCAAAAGCCAAGGCACCCTTGACTAGACCTCCTCCGCCATATCCTCAAAGGTTGGCCAAGCAAAAAGGTGACAACCAGTTTAAAAAATTCATTGAGATGATGAAGAGTTTGACTATAAATGTGCCCTTGGTGGAGGCACTTGAACAAATGCCGGGATATGCAAAGTTCATGAAGGACTTGGTTACTAAAAAGAGATCGATGGAGTGTGAGACAATCAAGATGACGCACCAAGGGAGTTCTATTGTACACTCCATGGATCCAAAGCTAGAGGATCCCGGAGCATTCACAATACCATGTACCATTGGAAGTGCCGATTTCGAAAAGCCCTATGTGATTTGGGGGCAAGTATCAATCTCATGCCATATTCGATTTTCAAGACTTTGGGTATCGGCCAACCTCGTCCAACTTCCATGAGTCTTCAAATGGCGGACCGGTCTATGAAGCGGCCTTTGGGGATTATTGATGATGTCCTTGTTCGCGTTGATAAGTTCATATTGCCGGCCGATTTTGTGATTTTGGATTGCGAAGTGGATTTCGAGGTGCCTATCATTCTTGGAAGGCCTTTCCTAGCTACGGGGAAGGCCTTGATTGATGTGGAAGTGGGAGAATTGACCTTCCGTGTTGGAGATGAAACGGTGGTGTTCCATATGTGCAAGTCTATGAGGCAACCAAATAGCACCAAAGTGTGCTCGTTTGATGAGATTGTCACGGCAGTGATAGTGGATGACACAAGCGCAATGATAAATGTTGAAGATCCACTTGAAGCGGTACTTTTGAACATGGAGGCTAATGATGATGCCGGGAGGATTGAATGTGTAAATGCTTTGCATGGTATGGGCTCGTACTCTTATGAGCCTAGGAAGTTATCATTGGACCTTGAGAATCGAAAAACTCCCCCAACTAAGCCATCTATTGAGGAGCCGCCGATGTTGGAGTTGAAACCAGTTCCTCCTCACCTCAGGTATGAATACTTGGGTCCTAATTTCACTTTACTTGTTATTCTTTCGTCTTGCTTAATTAACTTGCAGGTTGACGCCACTTTGGCGGTTCTACAAAAGCGCAAGCAGGCGATTGGATGGACCTTGGTGGATATTCGGGGTATAAGCCCCGCTTTTTACATGCACAAGATAATATTGGAGGAGGATGCAAGGACGTCTCTTGAACACCAAAGAAGATTGAATGAAGCTATACAAGAGGTAGTGAAGAAAGAGGTTATCAAGTGGTTGGATGCCGGTGTGGTCTACCCAATCTCGGATAGTTCATGGACCTCT
>MU720950.1:83295-97632 GCA_026770625.1 Nicotiana glauca
GGCTCTAAACGGAGTGAAACCTGCTCAAGTGTCAAAGAACATTAAAGTAAGGACATTCAGAACTTGGTGCGGACCGCACCATCATGACATGCGGTCGCACCAAAGAGATTCAGAAAGTTGCCTTTTATCAATCACAAGCAGCGCGGCCGCGGTCAAGCTCATGCGTTCCGCGCCTAATCAATGCGGCCGCACTACTGGTTCACTCGGACCGCATCACAAGAGTTCAGAGATCATCACAAGTCATTCATGTGGCCGCACTACAAGTTCATGCGGTCCGCACCAGTCATCATGCGGCCACATTCTATAATTGTGCGGTCCGCATCAACATCTCCTGAGAGCAAGTTTCAGAAGTCAAGCAACCCAGTGCGGCCGCGTGCCAACTTTGTGTGGTCTGCACTGACCCCGCAGGGGCATTTTTGTCTAGTTTTTCCAACCCACTATAAATAGAACATTTGCCATTTTCAGGTTAAGTTTTTATGATACGGAACAGTGGTTGCACTCGTGAGACATATGTTTTAGCCTATTTTGGGCATTTTAGCTTTATTTCATCATAGATTATTGTAGTTTTACATTAGCAATTAATTAATATGGTTGTTTCTTCTTCTATTTCTTCTTTAATTATGTCTAGCTAATCCCATTATCTAGGGTTGTGGCTCAACCCTAGTGTGGGTAATTGATGGGTGTTGCTTCTTAATGATAGATTGATATTGGGAGATCATTATTTGGGTCAATTTTATGCTTTAATTAAGGATTGGTGGTTGCAAACATTGATTCTAGCTTAGTGGGTTTTGACTCTTCTTGAGAAAGAGAGCCTATTACCCCAAAATTGACCCAACAAGGAATTGGGATGGACCCATGAGAAATGGTAGTCCCAATTAACGGATAAACCTCGAGATAGTAATCACCCAACTTGAACCCTAGTTGCCTGATCTAATTGGCCTACCCAATTGGTCTCGAGAGAGTCAATTGGGTAAAATCGCTCTCTCTACCGAGAGGTGTGAGAGTGGGTACAATTGTGCAATGGTTATAACATTGATCCCAAATATGTCAATCTATTATTAGTAGTTTCTACCCGTTAGTTAACCACCTAGGTGATGCCATGACCCTAGTGTCTTGCTCTATATTGCATACAACTTAGAATCAATATCTTAGAATAACTTAGCTTTAAACTTGTAGTTAATAAATTGTAGTAGATAATCAAAAGAAAACCCAAAAATTTTAGAAGTGCAATTAGAAGCACAAACGCATTCTTAGTCTATACAAATACGCAACTTCATTCCAAGCTCCCTGTGGAAGATCGACCCCGATACCACTATTCGGGTAAAAGTTTTAGCGCTCGCTCTTCCTACCGTTGTGTAAGGTTGAGTTTGCTGCGATCACCGATCATATTTAGGAGACCTATCCTAGCTACAGGGAAGGCCTTAGTTGATTTGGAAGCAGGGGAGCTCACCTTCCAGGTGGGCGATGAGAAAGTTGTATTCCATGTTTGCAAGTCAATGAGGCAGCCTAATAGCAACGAAGTATGTTTGTTTGTCGATCTTGTGACCGAGGTGATTATTGAAGACACAAGTGCTATGATTAATGTGGAAGACCCTTTGGAAGATGTGTTGTTGAATCATGATGTGAATGAGGATGAATGCTTGGTAGAATATATCAGTGCTTTGCAAGGAATGGGTTCATATACATATGATTCCCAGAAACTTTCCTTGGATCTTGAGAACCGGAAGACTCCACCAATAAAGTCCTCAATCGAGGAGCCTCCTATATTGGAGTTGAAGCCTTTGCTTTCACACCTCAGGTATGAGTTCTTAGGCCCTTGTTCCACTTTACCTATTATTCTTTCCTCGTGCTTAACTAACGTGCAGGTAGATTCCACCCTTGCATCACTCCAAAGAAGGAACAGGGTAATAGGTTAGACATTGGCAAATATTCGGGGTATAAGCCCCACCTTTTTCATGCATAAAATCATATTGGAGGAGGTCGCCAAACCCTTTATGGAACATCAAACAAGGTTGAATGAGGCCATGTAAGAGGTTGTCAATAAAGAGGTCATCAAGTGGTTGGATGATGGGGTTGTCTATCCCATTTCTGATAGTTCATGGACTTCACCGGTATAATGTGTCCCAAAGAAGGGGTTCATGACTATGATTACAAATAACAACAATGAGTTGATCCTAACAAGAATTGTCACTGGTTGGAGGGTATGCATGGATTATAGAAAGCTCAACAAAGTGACTCGGAAAGACCATTTTCCGCTTCCATTTCTTGATCAAATGTTTGATAAGTTAGCTGGACGTGCTTATTATTGCTTCTTGGATGGGTACTTCGGGTATAACTAGATTCTGATTGCACCTGAAGATCAAGAGAAGACCCACTTTCACTTGTCCATATGGAACACTTTCATTCTCAAGGATGCCGTTTGGTCTACGTAATGCACCAACTACTTTTCAGCTGTGTATGATGGCAATATTCACGGATATGGTGGAGGACTTCCTCAAAGTTTTCATGGATGATTTCTCTATTGTGGGGGATTCTTTTGATGAGTGTTTGGGTAATCCTCATATAGTCTTGGCATATTGTGAAGAGACTAACTTGGTTCTTAATTGGGAGAAGTGTCACTTTATGGTTGAAGAGGGCATTGTCCTCGGCCATAAGATCTCCAAGAATAGTATTAAAGTTGAGAAAGCAAAAATTGAAGTGATATCAAAACTCCCTCCTCCTACTTCTATCAAAGGAGTGAGGATATTTCTAGGGAATACAGGTTTTACCATCGGTTCATCAAATATTTATCAAAGGTGGTGAACCCCTTGAGCAAGTTGTTGGAAAAAGATGCAACATTTGTGTCAATGATGATTGCATGAAAGCTTTTGAGCTACTCAAGTATAGGTTGACTACCACTCCCATCACTACCGCACCAAATTGGAGCTTATCATTTGAGCTCATGTGTGATGCTAGTGATGTGGCGGTTGAAGCGGTATTGGGGAACGAATCAACAAGATATTCCATCCTATGGGATATTCACACTGATCACGTGGCACTTCGCTATTTGATGAGTAAGAAGGACTCAAAGGCTAGATTGATGAGATGAGTACTTCTTCTACATGAGTTTGATCTTGAAATCATAGACTGAAAAGGGAGTGAGAATCAAGTGGCGGACCACTTGTCCCGTTTGGAAGAGGAGGGGAGGCCCTATTATGGCCTTGAAATTAATGATTCATTTCCGGATGAACAACTCCTTTCCATGTCTTTGACCGGGATGCCTTGGTTCACCGATGTGGCTAACTATCTTGTGAGTGGAATTGTCCCGAATGAGTTCTCTTCAAACCAAAGGAAGAAGCTCATATGGGACTGCTTGGATTATTATTGGGACGGGCCATATCTTTTCAAAATTTGCATCGATGGTGTTATTCGGAGATGTGTTCCAGAAGAAGAGCAATTGGGTATTCTTTAAGCTTGTCACTCCTCACCCTATGGTGGGCACCATGGTGGGGCGAGAACTGATACAAAGGTCCTAAGCTGTGGATTCTGTTGGCCTACCTTGTACAAAGATGCTAGCGAGCTTGTTAAGCGGTGTGATGATTGCCAAAGAGCCGATGGGATTTCCAAGAAGAATGAGATGCCTCTCACCACCATTCTTGAGAATGATATTTTTTATGTATGAGACATCAACTTTATGGGTCCATTTGTGAGTTCATATGGAAACACCTATATTCTTGTTGCTGTGGATTACGTTTCCAAATGGGTTGAAGCTATAACTTTGCCCAACAATGAAGCACAGAGTGTGGTGGCTTTCTTGAAGAAAAACATATTCACAAGGTTCGACACCCCAAGGGCCATTATCAGTGATGGGAGTTCTCAGTTTTGTAACAAAGCCTTCGACACTTTACTCTCCAAGTATGGTGTCACTCGCAAGGTGTCAACTCCCTATCACCCCCAGGCAAGTGGACAGGTCGAGGTCTCGAACAGGGAGATCAAGAGTATTCTATCCAAGACTGTCAATGCAAACCCGACTGATTGGTCAAGGAAACTTGATGATGCTTTATGGGCCTATATAACAACTTACAAGACGCTAATTGGTATGTCTTCGTATCGATTGGTGTTTGTGAAATCATGTCACCTCCCGATGGAATTAGAGCATAAGGCCATGTGGGCGTTGAAGAAGTTGAACCTAGAGTGGGATGTAGCTGCCGATATTTGGGTGGAGCAATTGAATGAAATTGATGAGTTATAGTTCCATGCTTACTCCAGTTCGTCATTGTACAAGGACAAGATGAAGTATCTACATGATAAGTATATCCGGAATAAAGAATTCAAAGAAAGTGACCTTGTTCTCTTATTCAACTCTCGGTCACGGATGTTTTCAGGAAAGCTAAAATCAAAATGGAGTGGTCCCTTTGAAGTGGTGCATGTAACTCCTTTTGGTGCTATAGATTAGAAAATCAAGAATGGTGAGATCGTTAGAATCAATGGGCACCGAGTGAAGCACTACCTTGGTAAGGTTGATGATGGCCACGTTGTTGCATTGATCCATTTCAAGTGAATGATGGTAACATGCATCATGTCGCGATATTAAATCAAGTGCTTCTTAGGAGGCAACCCATGTATTTTTTCTTTCTTTCGATTTTCATCTTAGACTAGGCATTGTTCTGGACTAACTGATTGTGAAGTATGTGTAGGAATTAGTTGTGTAGTGCAGCAAATTTACAAGGGAGAAAGTTGGCTAAGTGATAAAAGTTCGCGGACCACGCCTAAAATTCTGCAGACCACGTGAGCATTTCACGGACGCACAACTTTGACGCGGATCACGCAGCTGGTTTATGAAAATGCCAACTCTCTGAAGTTGGCCTGTAAAAGTCCCTTCATTTTTCACGGCGCGTTCATATTTTTGCAGACCGCGTAAATTTTGCGGCCGTGGTCAATATTTTGCGGACCGCGACATTGTATTTGAAGCATCTCTACAAAAAGGTAACGAGTGCGGACCACGATAAAACTTCACGGACGCACTCAGGTGAGTAAGTGGGCCCCCTGGGTCTGAGTATAAATAGAGGGTCTTGAGACATTTTACACTTTATGACCCTTGACTGTTCATACTCACCTAAAGCATACAACACTCATTCTTGCTCTCATTCTCATCTTACTCACTTCAAGTGTGTATTTCCCACATTATACAACTGGTATGTTCAATTCAATGGGTTGATTTTTATATTTTTTCTTTTTTTTTTCTCTTTTAGTTAGGATTGAATGCATGCCCTAACAATAAATTAAGGATTCATTGTTGCTTAAATACATGTGGGTAGTGTTTGTATGCCTAGTGGGGCCTGGGGTTAGTAACTTTTAAAGTTTAATTGCTATAATTTACGTAATTACTGAAAAACCTAGTTATTGGTGTTCTTCAGTGCTGATTTCAATTGATTTTCGCCGCGTGGTCACTTTTTTGTTGTCCACGATTGGGTATGTGTTCGCGTCCAAATTTCGTGGCCCGTGATACCCTCACTTTATAGCACCGAGAGATGTTCAGCTTTAACGGCCGCGGTCACTTTTCCGCGGTCCGCAGGTAGACCTTTGCGGCCACGTCCATGTATTTACATTCCACGCTTCCAAACTTCAGAGAGTCTATCAATTGCTTTCGCGGCTGCATTTACTTTCACGCGGTTCGCGATGGGTCATTCGCGGCAACGTTTTCTTTTTTGCAGTCCGTGTTTGCTCAAGTATAGAGAGTCAGTAGTCTGAGCCTGACCTCTTCGTAGCCGCATTCACTTTTACACGATCCGCAGTGGGCATTTCGTGGCCGCGCTCACTTTTACGCTGTCCACAGTGCCCTATTTTTAGAAGCAGTGTTGCATTGCATCTGTACTATTTTAACACATGCTTGAAGTACTTTTTTTTGACTATATTTCACTGCTTGTATATTGCAGACAATGGTCCGTTCCAAAGGCAGAGGTGATACATCTAAAGGCAGGCAGAACCTTCCCAAGGCAGGGGTAAAGGAAAGACTAAATTACCCCTAGTAGTACAAAAGTCAATCGGCAAGTTAAGAGCCTCCATCAAAGCTGCAGATAGGGCAGCGAACCATTCAGACACCAGTAAGTATGTCCATTCCCTGGAAGCTTTAGAGGGAGACTTCGTTCCAACACATGTCCCCACACAATTCCCGGAGAGACTCCATCTAGTTGATGAACCTACTTCCTCTTCTGATTCGTCTGATGGCTCAGAGGAAGTTAGTGAGGCTTCGGCACCATCTTCCTCACCTGTTACAACTTCAACCTCACCAACTGCCCCTATTACTTTTGATGATAATGACAAGGTCCCAGATGACGGAAGAGGGGGTGATACCAATGTAGGATGGTTGGCCAAGTCCAGAAAGCTCGAGGTGTGGGCTGCTAGATTCGTGAGCAAGATAGAATATCTGAAGCTCCGGGAATGGTGGCCCCAAAGGTCGCTCACCCTTGAGAGATAGGTCATAGAGAGAGACCTCCTTCCCCACAATTCAAATGTCAAGATGCAGTTTGAGAAGAGAAAAGGGTGGAAGTTCTTCACTAGCAAAGTGCCAGAAGCAAATGAGTACCTTGTCAAAGAGTTCTACGCTACTGTTGCCCACATAAAAATGGGCACCACTATGACAAAGGTCCAGAGCTTGAAAATACGGTTTGATGGCCACACTTTGATTGAATATATTCATTCTCATTTATGTATATAATCGCTTTACTTCAAGTTTGTATATATTTAGTTTGATTTCCGTCGTTTACTTCATAACTTCTTTTGTAATTTTACTTCATAGCTTCTTATTTCCTTTAGTAGTTCCTTTTTAAATTGTTAGCTTCTATTTAAATTTTATGTTAACAATAATCCTTTAGTTTTACTAATGCCACGGTTCTTTCTAAAGGTGGATGTTGTGTGAACCGGGTGGCTCTTCCCGATGATGGATGGTGTGAAAACCTTCTTAAGGGATTAAGTCCGTTTTTTTATGTTTTGGTGTAAATAGTACTGTGAACCTATTTCCTTTTTGGTCCGTGCCAAAATGAATGACCCCTTTCCTTATTTGAAACAATTTACCTTTATACAATGATTTATGCCACATAAAATATATGTGCCTCATTTTACACCACAAGTTCAAAAGTCTTCTCTCTTTTCTTAAACTTAGTGACTAGTCAAACGTATTCACAAAAATTTAAACAGAGGGAGTAGTAATGAACAAAAGTGCCTCAAGAAGGCTTCACTTGGGCCTCGCACATTTACCTTCGACCTTATGGTTAGAAACAAGTTGATTGACAAAAAATAGTTCTGTTTGTGAATTTTAGACTCTTGTGTTGACTAAACAATCATCGAGTTGTTTCTTGGAGCCATTTGTGATGCTCAATGTTAGCTAGGGTTGTTGTGAGCCCTCGACTCTGTTATCTTTAACAATCCAACAACTTATGAGGTGAGGTATTGAATTGCAAGTCCAAGTTCAGTGCCAACAAGTCTAGAACTTGCCCTGAATGTTTGTTTAGACGAAATTCTAAGTGTAGCTCGACTTGAGAAATGATTGTAGGTTCTCCTTGATTCAATTTGAAACTTAAAAGCTTTTGTAGCCTACCAATATGATATCCCTAGTCAAACCCTTTAACCCGAGTCCTTGTTCTTTCAATAACCACGTTACAAGCCTTTATCTGTTCTATAATGACCCTCTCTTGGCACCCGATCTTTCCTTAGCATTCACACTTGAAAAAAGTATAAGTTTGGAAGAGAGACGAGGAATGCGAAAGTGATAAAAGGTACAAAGAACAAAAAGAAATGAAGAAGAGGGAAGGAAAAAAGAAAATAAAGAAAAGCCAAAAAGATACATGTCAAAAAAAGGTGAATAAGATAGAAAAGTGAAGGGATTCAAAGAAAGCAATGATGAAAGGCATGAAATGATTAGAAAAGGAGAAAAATGGTCATTAGGAGAAAGAAAGAGTGACAATGTATCTCTGTAGTTCCCCTAAAGAAGAAGAAAATGACTCAAAGAGTCAAGAAAGTATGAGCAGTAATGAGAAAATGGAGTACTTGATGAAAGATGAAACCATCATATGCCAATAAGTCCTACCTTGATCCAAAAGCCTTCATTACATTTTTGAAAAAGCCCTATATGATTTTGAGTTGAGTGAGCTTACATTAGTGGTGATTTACATAGGGCAAACTTATGGTATTTAGAGCCGGACTTGTGACATTCCCTTGAGAGAGGTGAGCGTTCTTCTCCACAATACTTGTTTTGAGTGCTGCAATATAAAGTGAGATATGCTTATGGAGAGTAGAGGAGGAAGAGTTTGGGTTCCACAATGACCTACGTAGTTGAGCAAGCTTCCTTGGTGAGTTAAGTCAACTCTTGATACTCTTGTGTTGCATTAGAACTATGATACTCAAAAGGTTGTGTGTTGTTGATAATTCATTTGTGTTGAGGGTAATTGTTAGTCCCAATTAATGCATGATTGATTCATATTAGGGCAGCTGAAATATCCTTCTGTTTTGTTTTAGTAGAGGCGGGAATTACCTTATTTGCTTGAGGATAAGCACACACTTAAGTTTGGGGGAGTTGATAAGTAAGGATTTTAATCTATTATTTGCTCTCTTTTACTTGCGTTTTGGGCCTAAAATGCGTGAAGGTATTCTAAAAAACTAATGTAATATGTTTGCTTGCAGGAATTGATCAAAATGAGCCAAAGGAGGCATAATCAACTCATAAAGGAGTCAAATCTGGAACAAAAACCAAGACTGGGCCAGGAGACTTAAAACTCGGACCGCACAAATATTGTGCGGCCGCGGAAGCCACAATACGGCCGCGATCACAAATATGCGGTCAGCAAAGTGAAGAATCGGTGAGTGCATTTCAAGGCCAATTGTTGAGCGAGGTTTGTGCCAGAAATGTGCGGCTGCGAAAGTCTCACCGCGGCTGCGGTTAATGAGTCCACCTAGCCTTCATCTCCAGCTGCTCGACTAACAATATCTAGGAACTCTTCCGCTTCATCTGCATCTTCCGGACCATACGAGTTCATTTCATTGTCACCAAAATCATGCAAGTCATCACTAAATCCACTGAGCCATCTTTCACCATTCTTTCCTCCTCTACTTCTAAAATCGATGGCTGTGTTGGTGGTGGTGGTGGCACAGCTGCGGCATTTGAACCTTGATGAGACATTTCAACAGGAACTTTAGCCCCTTCTTCAAACTCATTTTCAGCCACAAATATCTTCAAACAAGTCCTCATACCATCAATTGTAATCTCAAGGAGATACAATTGCAAATCATTATCATTCTTAATGAAGGAAGGAGGAATCTTGTCCCTCTTCGGTGCAGAGCAAAGCATATATGTAATATTCAAATTTCTCGGGGAAGATGTTAGTTTCCGTATTTAATGATGATATTAACAAATTCGTCAAATGTACAATTGCTAGGTATACAGATAGGTACTGTAACCTTTGTATAGGAATTTTAATTCCAACTAGTTGGCCCCCAACCCATTCACCAGAATATACGCCGTTTACTAATATATAACCTCCCATTAGTTTATTGTGAACATGTAGTCTATTGTACACTAGCGATCGAGCACTGTGCAGATTTTTTTTGAAGAAACGCAAATTAACAATTACGATGAAGATGAGATGAAAACACTTACCAGATGAAAAACATACACAATATACCAATTTGTCGATTTCTTCAATGTAAATGATAAATCAAAAGAATGAAGCTTTGAGGGAATGGGGAAGAAGGGAGACGACCTCTGTGTGTTGAATGCAAGAAAAATAAGCTGTAATGGAGGAATCAGCCGTGAAAAATGGGGATTGGAGCGACATATGAGGCGGGAAGGGATGGATTTTCTTTTTCTTTTTAAATATGGTAATATTACATTTATATAGGTTGGGGCCAAAGTGTAATAACTGAAACTTTAGGAATAAAAACTCAACTTCACCCTTCACTTTATAATCCCATCCTACAATAATTAAAACTTGAATGTGTTAACTTGCAATAACAGATTGAATCTCCATGAATGGAGATGAGAAAGCCCTAGGTTCTAGACATTGTAAGAGAGAAGCTAAAACACCATCGGGTAAATAGAAAGAGAGGAAAATGATTTATTATTTACAATAGACTTAAATCAAGTCTATTAGTATGTACAGTGTAGTTCAATAACTAATTATATCCGGACATGGGCTGGTTCCCAGTATAAAGGAAAAGAGAAGAGGCCCAACTATACAAAGGCCCAATATAACAGTAATGAAACTATCCTGGGTTCAAGTCCATTAACTTCTGTAGTCTATTATCCCCACCCCCACCCCCTCCAACCTGGAGGGTGAGTGCACACCCAGCTTGCACAAGAGCTTATGATAAGGAACACCTGTCAAAGCTTTGGTCAGAACATCAGCAAGTTCATCAGCAGAAGATACATGTTCAAGAACAATAAGCCCAGAAGAAAGCACATCTCTCACATAGTGACAGTCCACCTCAATGTGTTTGGTTCTTTCATGAAAAACAGGATTTCTAGCAATGTGGAGGGCAGCCTGACTATCACAAAAAATAGGGATAGGAGCAGTAATAGACAACCCCATGTCAGCCAGTAGTCTTGTAAGCCAAACCACCTCAGCAACAACTTTCCGTAAAGCTCTATATTCTGCTTCAGCAGAAGAAAGAGAGACAGTAGGCTGTTTCTTAGATTTCCAGGAAATAGGTGAATTACCAAGAACCACATAATACCCAGTCACAGATTTTCTGGAAATGGGACAAGCAGCCCAGTCAGAATCTGCATAAGCCTTTAAAGAGAAATCAGGGGCAGCACTCAGCAGAATGCCTTGGGCAGGATCATTGAGGAGGTATTTGAGAACAAGTAAACCAGCCAGCATGTGAGGAACTCTAGGAGACACAAGAAATTGGCTGAGATATTGCACTGAATAAGAGATGTCAGGCCTAGTATGTTGAAGGAAATTCAGTTTGCCAATTAATCTCCGATAGATAGTAGGATCAGGAAGAGCTTCCCCTGAGTCAACATATAACTTGACATGAGGATCAAGGGGTGTGAGAGCAGGTCTGACCTCTGAACAATGGAATTCAGAGAGGAGCTCCTTTGTGTACTTCTGTTGGTTAATAAGAAACCCCTGTTCCACCTTAGAAATCTCAAGGCCCAAAAAATAATGGACACTCCCAAGATCTTTGATCTTGAATTGATGATTAAGGTAGGACTTCAGACTTAGCATTTCATAATCATCATTTCCAGCCAAAAGAAGATCATCCACATAAACAACAAGAAGGACAATAGAAGTAGGACTCACTTTAGTAAAAAGAGAGGGGTCATTCTTACTAGGAGAGTAGCCTCTTGAAACAAGAGACTCTGAAAGCTTTGCAAGCCATTGCCTAGAAGCTTGTTTGAGCCTATAAAGTAATTTCTTCAATTTACAAACTAAAGGAACATCAGAAGAGGTGGATTCAACAGACAGACCTAAAGGGATCTTCATGTACACTTCTTCATAAGGTCACCATGAAGAAAGGCATTTTTGACATCCATTTGGTGTACATTCCAATTGTGTTTAATAGCAAGGGTAAGGAGGCATTTGATTGTTGTGATCTTAACAACAGGACTAAAGGTTTCAAAATAGTCAATGCCCTACTTTTGAGAATCCCCTCGAATCACTAATATAGCCTTATACCTTTCAATGGAACCATCAGATTTTTGTTTGATTTTGTACACCCATTTATAAGGGATTGCCTTTTTCCTAGGTGGAAGAGGCACAATGTCCCATGTGGAGTTAGCATCTAGGGCCTGAAATTCCTTTGTCATGGCTTCCTGCCAGGCAGGATGTGGTGCAGCTTGCTGATAGTACTGAGGTTCAGAAGGTAAAGGGACATGGAGCTGAACAGAAGAACAAAGATAGTCTTTGAGATAGGTTGGAGCATGGGAAACCCTGGTGGACTTCCGAAGGGGGAGAGGTTGTGCAGTAGGAATGAGTGTAGGAGAGGAAGGATGAGAAGGAGACTGATTTAAAGAGTGAATGAGAGAAGGAGGAGGAACAGAAGAGGAAGGAGAATTAGATGAAGTTGGAGAGTCCACAAAAGGATCAGAGATGGCAGGGAAGCCAGAAGGAGGTGAGGAAGAGTGGCGAGGGAAAATGTGTTCATGAAAGACCACATCCCTAGAGTAGAAAATGGAATGATTGACTAGATCCAATAGTTTGTAACCTTTTTTCCCTAGAGGGTACCCCAGAAAAAGAGAAGGAGAGGCTCTTGGCTGAAGTTTATCTCTCTTGACCTTTGGTACAGTTGCAAAATAGAGACAACCAAAGGTTCTTAGATGGGCATAAGTAGGTGGATGGCCATGTAGTTTGTGATAAGGGGAGAGATTTTGCAGGACAGTGGAAGGAAACCTATTAATGAGGTAGGTAGCTGTGAGTACACAATCACCCCAATACTTAATTAGAAGCTTGGATTGAAATAGTAATGCTCTAGAAGTTTCCAGAAGATGCTTATGCTTTCTCTCAACCACACCATTTTGTTGAGAAGTATGGGGAATGGTAGTTTGGTGGAGAATTCCATACTCAGCAAAGAAAGAAGAAGCCTTGGTACTAGAACCAAGTTCAAAGGCATTGTCTGACCTAATAGTTTGTACATGGAGGTTAAAGTGAGTTTTGACCATTAGAACAAAGTCCTTAATGAGATCAAAAGCATTGCTTTTACAAGAAAGAAAGTGTGTCCAAGTTACCCTTGAAAAGTCATCCACAATGGTTAGAAAATATCTGAAACCATTATATGTTCTAGTATGATAAGGACCCCATAGATCAATGTGTACTAATTGAAAAGGTTTAGTGGATTTAATAGAGCTATCCAGAAAAGGGAGTCTCTGTTGTCTGGCTAAAGGACATACAGGACAAATAAAGGATTGTTTAGAAGACAACTTGTCAGATAAGAAGTCAATAGATTTCATTCTATGAAAAGGCATATGTCCCAGTCTTTGATGCCAGAAAAGATCAGTTTTATTAATAGGGCAATCGGGATTACAAGTAGAAATGCAAGCACTGTAATTACACAAAGTGACTGATGCCTTATTTGAAATGTTATTTACAGATGATGTAGGTACTGGTAGAGTAGCTACATAATCAATGACATAAAGTCCATTTGCTGCTCTACCAATTTCCAATGGCCTCCTCAGAGAAGGGCCCTGTAAATGACAGAAAATATTGGTGAAGAAAGCTGTGCAACTATGTTGATCAACTAGTTGAGGGACAGAGATTAAATTGAATTCAAAGGAAGGGACTAAGAGGACTTTTGATAAAATCAAATCATCACATAGTTGTAAAGAACCAGTGCAATGAACTTTGACCTTATAACCATCTGGAAGTGTGACAAGATAAGGAAAAGGCAGAATTTGGATATTGTGTAACAAGTGTTTGTTGGGTGTCATGTGATTGGTTCCACCTGAATCTAGAATCCATGTGTTGATTTTTAATTGTGATGCACAACACAAAGCAAGAGAGTTGTAACGACCCGACCGGTCGTTTTGAGCTCTAGCGCATCGTTCAGTAGTTGAAAGTCATGAACAACTTCATTTCAGGTATATTGACTTGTGCGTATTGTCAGAATTGAATTTCGGAAAATTCGGAGTCAAATTGGAAAGAAAACTTTCATTGCGGCAGCCTTAAGTTGAAGAAAATGGCTAAGATTGGAATTTTAAGTAAATGACCTCGGAATCGGGATCTAAAAGTTCCAGCAAGTTCGTATGATGATTTCAGACTTGGGAGTATGTTCGGATTTGGTTTTGCATAACCCGTGAGCATTTCGGCGTATATTGTGGAAGTTAGTATTTTAGAAGAATTTTATAAATTTGGGTTGGAAGGCATTTCAGTGTTATAGATGTCCGTTTGGGATTACGAGTCTGGGAATAGCTCCGTATGGTGATTCTGGAGTTGGGAGCGTGATCGGAAGTGAATTCGGATGTCCGGAGATCATTTTGAAGTCATTTGGCTAAATATAGAAATTTGGAGGTTTTTGAGAAAATTCGACCGAAAGTGAAAATTTTGATATCGGGGTCGGAATGCGATTCCGAAAGTTGGGGCAAGTCCGTAATGTCGAATGTGACCTGTGTGCAAAATTTGAAGTCATTCGGACTAGTTTTGGTAAGGTTTGAGACACTTAGTCTTTTTTAAGGAAGCTTAAGTCGGAAAAGTCAACCAGATATTGACTTATGTGTTAGAGGGCTCGAAATGCAAATTTTATGGTTCGGATAGCTTCATTAGGTAATTTAGGACTTAGAAGTGTGTCCAGAATATATTTGTGATGACCGGTGTAGAATTAAGCTTGAATTGGCAAAGTTAGTATTTTGGCGAATTCCGGTTGATA
>MU720954.1:0-16129 GCA_026770625.1 Nicotiana glauca
TTGGATGGTTGAGACCATCCACGAACCTCCTGATCCTCTCTCGATCTATCGGGATCATCCATGTAGCATGCCTAGACAACTGTGTATACTTCAATTCGTAGTGGGTCACAGTCATATTACCCTAAATTAGCCACTCAAACTGTCGGCGCAGCTCCTCTCTGCGAGACCGCGACACATATTTCTCCAAGAAGAGAGTGGAGAACTGCTGCCAAGTAAGGGGTACTGCTCCTGCAGGCCTACGCCTCTCAAACTCCTCCCACCATGCAAAGGCTGGCCCTGAAAACTGAAAGGTGGTAAAAGACACTCCACTAGACTCTAAGATCCCTGCAGTGCGAAGCATTTTCTGACACTGGTCTAGAAATTCCTGGGCATCCTTGCCCTCAGTATCGCTGAATTTCAGAGGCTGAAGTCTACCAAACCTCTCAAGTCGACGTTGCTCGTCGTCTGGCATCACCGGAACCATATACCCTGGAGCTGGTGCGGCCAGTGCAACTGGGGCGACCAGTGCAACTAGCTGAGCTGGGGCTGCCTCTAGTGTCTGAAGTCCCTGTACAACCTGCTCTGGTGTGCGAGCTGTGGGGGTCTGATGACCACCCCCCGTCTGAGAAGTAGCTGCGGCAGTAGTAGCTGAAACTGCCTAAGCCAAACTAGTGCAGACAGATAATATCTGGGCCAATGCCTCCTGAAGGCCAGGAATAACAATAGGCACTGCCGGTGCCTGAACGGGTGCTGCTGGAGCATCAACAGCTGGAGGCTGATCCTGGATAGGGGCAACTGGTGGGTCAAATGGTACTGCCCGTGCTGCTCTACCACGACCACGACCACGGCTGCGTCCACGACCTCTAGCAGGTGGCAATGGTGGTTGTCCGCCACGTCTGGTTGCACGAGTTCTCGCCATCTGCGAGAGAATAAGATACAAAAATTTAGTTCTCGAAACAACAAAGCCGCACGACAAGAGTTCAAGAATATGAAGTGTTTCCTAATGGTTCTGCAGCCTCTCGAGGATAAATACAGACGTCTCCATAGCGATCCGCGAGACTCTACTAACCGGTTCAAGACTCGTGAGGCCTAGTAACCTAGGCTCTGATACCAACTTGTCACGACCCCAAACCCCGGTCGTGATGGCGCCCAACACAACTGCTAGGCAAGCCCGACCAATTTCACTCTCAACCCGAGCATAAAGCTCAAAACCATTTGTTTGAAAATCATTAACAAGATTTAAACTAGAATAATAACTGAAAGATAGAAATAAATCCGAAAATCAACAATACTGAACAACCTCCCAAAGATCTGGGGGTCATGAGTCAAGAGCCTCTAACAGAATATCATAAGTATAATGTAAAACAACATAGTCTGAAGTACGCAAAAAAGTCAAATAACAGGAAATATGAGAGAAGTCGGGTCCTGCAGACGTCAGACAGCTACCTCAACAACTCCGTGTAAGAGCCCTGAAGAACAGCAATAAGCTCAGATAGCTCCTGGAGTACCTGAATTTGCACACAAGGTGCATGGAGTAAAGTGAGTACTTCCAACTCAGTGGTAATAGGCATATATAATGTCTGACAGTAAGAAATCCCAAAATATAACACAAAGTAAAGCTAAGAACAGTACTCCTACACGTTTAACAGTGTCACATCAACTAAAAGAAACAGCAAAGCAGATAAGTATATCAGTGCATGAATGCAATGCACATGAACGCTACGGTGCGTAGCCCGATCCATGGGTACCCGTCGCTCACTGTGGGGGGTTCAGACTCCGGAGGGGCTCCTACATCCCAAGCGCAATATAATATCACACCTGCTGCGGCGTGCAACCCGATCCATGCAAAATCATGAATGCACAATCATACTTACCATTTTTAGTTTCAATTATCAGGATTATACTTAGGTGTTTAAAATCACAGAATTTGCAAATCATTATTTTGACAGTGTTTAGCTAAGGGCTGATATCATCAAAACATGCTATAATCCATAAAAACAGTGATAACGATCCTTACGGGATCAAATTAACCGGCACGCAGCCCAAATATATTCATAACCATCCAAGTATGAGGTTTGCCAGCTAATTCATAGCTAACAACACAATACAACATCACTCGGGCGGACTAAGCCATAGTCCCCGATCACATTCGGCCCCGCACTCGCCGTAGAGTACGTGTCTCGCCTCAATATAGCGTCACAGTGTGATATACCGGGGTTTCAAACCCTCAGGTCATCATCTACATCTATTACTCACCTCAAACCGGTCGCGGGATTAGTCCGATATGCCTTTTCCCCTTGAATTCACTACTTCGCGCGTTGAATCTGCTCAAAACCATAAGGAATACGTTACAATGAGCTAATGGGACATAGCCCAATCGAAAGAACTCGAAAAATATCCAAAAACACGAAATTGGCAAAACCCGAGCCCGGGGCCCACATCTCGAAAAATTCCGAAATTCACATTCCTGGACTCCTCGTTTTGCCACGAGTCCGTACATACCAAGAACTCCCAATTCGGACCACAAATGGCCCCTCAAATCTTAATTTTAAGATTTTTGCTCAAAGCCCTAATTTCTTGATTTTTGTCATAAATTCATGAATTCCACGGATGATTCCTCTATAAAAACATGTAATTAACTCATAAAACTTACCTCCAACGATCCCCAGTCGAAATCTCCTTACTTCCCATCCAAAATCTCTCCAAAACACTCAAAAATGGTGAAGAAATGAGCTGGGTTCGCGGACCAAAATATTTTTAACATTCTGTCCGGATCACAGAAGCTTACTCTATGCGATCGCATCCCTATTCCTGCGATCACATAGGCCAAAATTCCAGGCCCCCGAATTTCTCTTACGCGATCGCAGGACAGGCTACGCGATCGCAGAGCTCTGGCTCCCGCTTCTACGCGATCGCAGGATACTCCCACGCGATCGTACTGACCAATCGCCTAAGCCTATGCGATCGCAACCCACTTCACGCGATCGCATAGAGCAAATTCTGGGCTACTCCAATTCCTTCTACACGATCGCATCCCCATTCTCGCGATCTCATAGAGCAAATCTGCTCTGCAATTTCTGCTACATTTTTGCAGCCCAAACTTGCCCGTTAGCCATCCGAAATCACCCTGAGGCCCCAGGGACCTCTACCAAAAACACAGATATGATCTATTACCTCATCCAAACTTGCTCGAATCATAAAATCACTATCGATAACATCAAAATCGTCCGTTTTCAACAAATTCAAGTTTAAGTTTAACTATAACTTTCAAAATTCTCATTCGATCAAAAACCCGACCAAACGATGTCCAAATGACCTGAAAATTTGCGGACATATCAAAAATCACCTAAAGAAGCTATTGCAACTCTCGGAATTCCATTCCGACTCCCGGATCAAAATATCACCTACCAACCGGAATTCGCCAAAATTCAACCTTTGCCAATTCAAGCCTATTCTACACCGTACCTCCAAATTCAATTCTGATCGCTCTCCTAAGTCACAAATCACCTCCCGAAGCTAACCGAACCACCGGAATTCAAATCCGAGTCCTCTAACCACATAGTCAACTTCCGGTTGACTTTTCTGAAACAAACTCCCTTCTAAGAGGCTATATGCCTTATTTTCAACCAGAATCAATCCAAATTCACCCGATAGACTCTAATATTGATATAGAATATGAAACAACACAATAAGGGGGAAAACGGGGCGGTAAATCTCATGACGACGGGTCGTGTCATCACGGAAGCACAACAAGACTCAAAGGAATCAGTTCATTTCAGCCCCAAGATAATGGGATAACAGTCCCAATTAACTCTCAATCGAATAGCAGTCAAAGATGATCCCAACCAAGTTTTTAACAAACAAATTCAAACCATTCTACCCCAGATGAACCAGAGATTTTCAGCATTAAAAAAACTTCCGAAATCTGTAAGGCAGGAGACAATCTCAATGGAACAGTATTTTTGTATTTTTGTGTTAGCCGCCTCTGATTTCTGATTTCCAGCTCTCTCTAAAAAAAATTCAGTAAATGGGCTTTTATAGATGGGGTTAGGGCAGCAATAAGGATTTTGTTAATTGTCATTTACCCCTTCCCCAAATTCCTTTTATTCAGTTCGACCCCAATTCAAAGTCAGTTTTGCAAGCCAAAACCTTCCCCCACTTACCTAGAAGCTTCCTAATGCAGTTACATAAGATTCCTATACCTAAAATGCCCAAGTTACCCTCTAATCGTTCATTATTTACCCCTCCCTGAAACAAGTATGTGTCCAGGTAAACTGAGCCTCGGCCTAAACCATGATGCCTACCAGAGTTATCCCCCTCCCCATTTTGGGCTTCCTCTTTACAAAGCCCAAACAAAATTAAAGAAACAAGGCCGCACGACCCGATAGAACAAGATGATAATAATAAAAAAACCTGAAATAATCCTAAAGCTATGAATCAACGAAACAAACAGAAAAAATGAATTATCACAAACAGAATAGAAAAAGAAATTGTCACGAACAAATAATGGCTTTCCAAGCTGACGATGCTGAATTATAGCACAATAACTGCTGCTTGAAACCAAACTAAAACAACGAGCCACGGAAGGAGAAAAGACTAAAAACTACAGTAAAGAGGGAAAAGATGTACCGGGTTTTACCAGAGAATTGATGAATCAGCGAAATCAATGACTAAAGAGGGTCCGGTAAATGGTTAGAATGGTAACATGGGCATTAACCGGAGTTTCTTCAACGACTAATGCTCCGTGTCACAATCTTCAACACCTACTCTGAAATGAGATGAACGAGAGGCTTGGAACACAGATTGCTTGACTGAAACTGGTTACCATGAAGGGCCTTGAGACTGATTAAATCATCAGCCAATCCCTCGTAATATCACCATTAGAGAAACAAATAAGAGCAAGTAATCCAGGAACATGGAACAACTTGAGTTTCTGCCTTCCAAGATTTGAAATTCATGAAAGTCGGGTGACTTTTGGATAAAACAGGAGGTGGATTTGGGATGAGGAGGCGACAAAGGCTATATGGTTGAGTTTTGATGGAGTTTTGAGATCAACCGCCACCGCTAGCAATTTTTGGTGGCGGCGAACGTTGGTGGGAGGTGAAGGTGATAGAGACGATACACTAGGGGTCTTAGGTTATAGTTTGGTCACTTGGACAGTTTTATTGTGAAACGAAGAAGCCCTTGTGGCCATTAGATGAGAATGAATGAAGGGCTAGGATCCCTTTTTAGCCAATGAACTCAAAACGACGTAGTACGGCTTCTATACTACGTCGTTTTAGTTGTTTCAAAACTAATGTTTGGACAGGGTGGGAAAGACTTGGGCTGGGTCAGTTGGGTTTTTTTTTTTGGGGGGGGGATCCGTTTGGTCCTGGAATTACATGAGTCAATGGCCCAAAATTGGGTCTTTTAACGGAGAAGACCAATTCGCTTCAAAATTCCTTTTTTTTAAATTTAATTAAAATCAAAGTCAATTACTAGAACTTAATTAACTAAAAAACTAATTAAACCTAAAATGATAATTAACACAATTAATCCAAGACAAATTAACCAAAGACTGCTCAAAATCAATTCTAAAAATTAAAGTGCAAATTAAACTATTTTTTGTGATTTTTTCTATTTTACAACATAACTAGTTTTCTAATTAATCCAAAAATGACAAATTGAATCCTAAATTAAAATGCACGTATTTTTTTTTTATTATTTTCCATTAATTAAACAAAAAATAAAAATGCACAAGCAAAAGCAAACAACTAACAAAATGTCACGAAAATCTACAAAAATTACAAACAATAAAAGAAATTATTTTGTTTGAATTTATGGGAGTAATTCATATAAGGAAAAAATCACGTGCTCACAGCTGCCCCTCTTTGCTCGGAAATACGAAGAGTTTTCAAGCAAAGATAAGTGAGCGGATACGAGCAATTTTTGCCCGTTTGAATACTCCATGTGAAGAAATTTTTAAAAGGTTTGACCGCACTCTGCTTCTGAGGTTGCCTACATATCCTTGGCTAAAAAGGAATCAGGTCAGTGTAGTTCGGGAATGTCTGGTAGCTGGGACTACCATGGAGCTGTGATTTCACTATTGCTAATGCTGCTGCTACTGCTTACTGAGCCCCCTTATTACACCATGTCTAAATAAAAAGAAGCTAGACTAGCTATGATCTACGAATTACGAAAGTCCTATCTATATCTTCAAACTTGCTCTTGTGGTTCTTGTTGCCTTGTTGTCTTGTATTCTCTTAGTGAAATCCATTGTTGCCGCTTTGAATTGTAAACTGAGATGTTTTTCCCTTTCTTCAGACTGTTGAACTTGATATGTGTTCCCATGCTTTCCAGGCAGGCTCCTAATTGCTGAACTTGAATGTATTCCCATGCTATCCAGGCGGGCTCCTGACTTCAAAATTGAAATGTATTCCTCTGTTCTCCAGGCGGGCTCCTGACTTCAACAAAATAGCCAAAACACAAGATACTTTCTGCCCCATTTTGGGTTTAGGGGCACACACGTAAGTACGAAACTAGTCACATTACCAACTATCAATATGAACTTGAAAGCTAAAACTTGAATTAGACTCCCTTATTCTCCAGGCGGGCTCCTGACTTCTAAAAATTGAAATGTATGCCTCTGTTCTCCAGGTGGGCTCCTGACTTCGATGAAATAGACAAAACAAAGAAAAATTTCTGCCCCAGTTGGGTAGCTGGGGCATCACGTTACCAGATATCAATAAGAATTTGAAGACTAAAACTTGAGTTGCAATACCTCTGTTCTTCAGGTGGGCTCCTGACTGCTGAAACTTGAAATGTATGCCTCTGTTCTCCAAGCGGGCTCCTGACCTCTAAAACTTGAAATGTATGCCTCTATTCTCCAGGCAGGCTCCTGACTGCTGAACTTGAAATGTATGCCTCTGTTCTCCAGGCGGGCTCCTGACAGCTGAAACTTGAAATGTATGCCTCTGTTCTCCAGGCGGTCTCCTGACTTCAAAATAGACAAAGAAATCAATTGAAAACTAAAATTTAAATTATAACACCTCTGTTCTTCAGGCGGGCTCCCGATTGCTGAAACTTGAATTATATGGCTCTGTTCTCCCGGCGAGCTCCTGACTGTTGAAACTTGAATTATATGGCTCTGTTCTCCAGGCGGGCTCCTGACTTCAAAATAGACAAAGAAATAAATTGAAAACTAAAATTTTAATTGTAACACCTCTGTTCTTCAGGCAGGATCCTGACTGTTGAAGCATGAATTATATGCCTCTGTTCTCCAGGCGGGCTCCTCACTACTAAAACTTGAATTGTATGCCTTTGTTCTTCAGGCGGGCTCCTGACTTCAAAATAGACAAAAAAATCAATTGAAAACTAAAATTTGAATTGTAACACCTCTGTTCTTCAAGCGGGCTCCTGACTGCTGAAACTTGAATTATATGCCTTTGTTTTCTAGGCGGGCTCCGGACTACTGAAACTTGAATTGTATGCCTTTGTTCTCCAGGCGGGCTCCTGACTTCAAAATAGACAAAGAAATCAATTGAAAACTAAAATTTTAATTGTAACACCTCTGTTCTTCAGGCGGGCTTCTGACTGCTGAAACTTGAATTATATGCCTCTGTTCTCCAGGCGGGCTCCTGACTGTTGAAACTTGCAATGCATGCCTCTGTTCTCCAGGCGGGCTCCTGAATTCAACAAAATAGACAAAACTAAGAAACTTTTTTGCCCCAGTTTGAAAGCTGGGTACATGGGTGAGTGTTAACTGAATCATTATACCAATTATTGCTAAGAGTTTGAGAGCTAAGTCCTATTATCCAGGGAGGTCCTGGCGACTCCTAACAATTGCGAACCTAAGTTATATCTTCTAAAGGTATTACTCTCACTACATCATGTTATCTACAAGGGTTTTTGAACTACATCCTATTATCCAGGAAGGCCCTGAAAATTCCTAATTGAATCCTAACTTAATCATGCAAACTTTGAAACCTATTTATATTCCTTTGGGATACATTTATGCCAAATTATGCTACTCATGATTGTTTTGAATTTTGACTAAACCACATTTTCCCGGAATTTCCTGAGAGTTTACGGTCAGACCTGTTTTGGTGCTTGCTCTTTCCCCTACGGAGGGTTTCTTCGAAACAAATGAATTTTCTGCCCCTATTTCACTCAAAGAAAATTTGTTAGTTTAAAATGGTGGTCAGTTGATGGCATTCTTGCTGAAAATCCTTCCACTACATTGTTTTATTTTGACCAACTTCCCTGAACTGGCCCTGAACCGCTTGACTTTCTGACTGACTTTCCAACCCCCTGACCTTTGACAACCCAAGTGTTCTATACCTATGCTGTTGTTTCACACATCTGACCCCTTTATCTAAACCTTTGAATTTCCCACGACATTGCCCAATCATTCCACCGATGAAACTTCAGGTGATTCCGTGTATCCCACCTTACATCATGTTGTCTTTGACATGCTCTGAACACGTTGTGATTTACAATTTTGGTAGTTGGTAGTGAGCTTTGAAATCCCTTTTCACTTGCTTTGAACAAGACTGACATTGAAACATCCTAGACAAATAAACCCCCAAAAGAAAATGAAATGCGATGATTTTGTGAGTTAGGATAAGAAGAATCCAAAACCGGATGACTGCTAAAAAGAGAAGGAGAAGAAACTTATCTGATCGGAACAATTGGTACCAATGATCATGACATGCATTTTGGACTAATCGGCCCAATCTTCCAACCAATCAACTTCCAATTGCCATACCTCGTTGCCTCAAAATTTCCATAATTTGATTACTCTACCAAAACCTTGACCTTGTTCGTCCTGCGGTGCCTCGAAACAGTTTTCCACCAACAGACCTCTCTCATTTGTTCACTTTTAGCTCATTTTCGCCTCAAGGTGCCCGTGAGGGTTTTCACCAATAAGACTCTCTCATTTCAATTTCTCTCAACTCACGTCGCCTTACGGTGCCTGTGAAGGTTTTCACAAATAAGAATCTCTCATTTTTCTTTCTCTCAGCTCCCATCGCCTTACGGTGCCGATGAGGGTTTTCACAAATAAGACTCTCTTATTTTTAATCTTTCCTGCTAGAACCAGAGTGTTGCCCCTGACATGAATTACCTTTACATGCTTGACTTGGAATTTCTAAAAGACTGATCAGAAGGACTTTCTTTGGACCATAACGTGGGATTTTGGACGGAGTTAGAAAGAAAGGGTATAAAAGACTCAAAATAATTCAACAAAAAAATGGGATAAAACTTAAAACTTTCGGAATCAGATTTCTCACAACAACCACAACTTCTGCCCCAGTTTCTTGCTTGGGGACTTTTGGATTTTTGTTTTAATGGGACCGATTCGTGAGGCTGCCTACGTATCCTTAAAAGGATTCAGGTAAAACGTAGTTCATGTCATAGGAATTACTTTATTTGTTGTGATTTTTCTTTCTCTTCTCTTTCTTTTTGTTTTTCTATTCTTCTTTTCTTTTTCCCTTTTTCATTTTTCTTTTCTTTTCTTTTTCTTTCTTTCTTTTTTTCTTCTTCTTTTCTTTTTCTTCCTTCCTTTTCCTTTTCACTTACTTATTCTCCGCACTTGCATTTCTGAATTGTGCCATTGATTCCGAAAGAGGGGCATGAAAGAAATTAAATAAGGTTCAAAAGGGGTGACAAGGGATAAAGTGTTTAGATAGCAGAACAAAATGCCTTCGTCATTTCAATATTCAAAAATGCCAAATACGAACAAATACAATTAAACAAAGTAATTATACATAGTATCTCTTGACCGCATCAGAATTGATAGCCATTTCTACACATTTTCCTTCCACATCTATTAAATATAGTGCACCATTAAACAACACTCTGGTTACAACAAATGGCCCCTGCTAGTTTGGGGCGAACTTTCCTTTTGCTTAAGCCTCATGAGGCAAGATACGTCTCAGAACTAACTGTCCCACTTCAAACTTCCTCAGACGCACTTTCTTGTTGTATGCTCTTGCCATTATTTGTTGATACAATTGGCCATGACACACTACTGACAATATTTTCTCATCGATCAAACTCAACTACTCCAGGCGGGTTTTCACCCATTCATCATCATCGATCTCAGCCTCCGCGATAATTCGAAGGGACGGGATTTCCAGTTCTGCTGGTATCACTGCTTCGGTGCCGTACACCAACAAATAAGGAGTCCCCCCTACTAAAGTACGAACAGTGGTGTGGTACTCCAACAATGCAAAAGGCAGCTTTTCATGCCACTGTCTAGAACCCTCTACCATTTTACGAAGTATTTTCTTTATATTCTTGTTGGCCGCTTCAACCGTACAATTTGCCTTAGGGCGGTATGGGGTAGAATTGCGATGTCTGATCTTGAACGGCTCACACGGCTCTTTCATCAGATGACTATTGAGATTAGCTCCAATGTCTATGATGATCACCTTCAGTATCCCAAATCGACATATAATGTTTGAATGTACAAAATCCACCACCGCTTTCTTGGTTACGGACTTGAACGTTTTAGCCTCTACCCATTTGGTGAAATAATCTATGGCCACCAGAATGAACCTGTGCCCATTTGATGCTGCTGGCTCAATTGACCCAATGACATCTATGCCCCATGCAACAAAAGGCCACGGTGTGGACATCGTGTGTAATTCTGATGGTGGAGAATGAATCAAATCTCCATGCACTTGGCACTGATGACATTTGCGTACGAACCTGATACAATCCTGCTCCATAGTGAGCCAATAATAACCTGCTCGGAGAATATCTTTGGCCAGTACGTACCCGCTCACGTGCATCCCAAAGACTCTAGAATGTACTTCGATCATAATAGTCGTTGCCTATCTAGCATCTACACATCTCAGCAATCCAAGGTCTGGAGTTCTTTTGTACAACACTCCTCCACTAAAGAAAAATCCGCTCGCCAAACGTCGAATTGTCCTTTTCTGATCACCCGTGGCCTGTACTGGATATATCCCCATCTTGATGTATTCTCTAATATCATGAAACCATGGCTCCCCATCAAATTCTTCTTCTACCATATTAAAATAAGCATGCTGATCACGGACCTGAATCTGCAAAGGGTCCACATAAGCCTTTTCCGGATGATGCAACATTGACGCCAAAATAGCCAATGCATCGGCAACCTCATTATGAATCCTTGGAATGTGCCTGAACTCTATTGATTGAAACCGTTGACAAAGATCATGCAAACATTTTCGGTATGGTATTAGCTTCAAATCCCGTGTTTCCCATTCTCCTTGAATTTGGTGTACCAGTAGGTCCGAGTCACCCATGACCAAGACTTCCTGGACACCCATATCTACAGTTAACCTTAGACCCAAGATACATGCCTCATATTCTGCCATGTTTTTAATACAATAGAAACGAAGCTGAGTCATAACAGGGTAGTGCTGCCATGTTTCAGAAATAAGTACTGCTCCTATCCCTACGCCTTTCGTGTTGGCAGCCCTATCAAAGAAAAGTTTCCATCCCGAATTCTCAACTTGTTCCAACTTATCAATGTGCATCACCTCTTCATCAGGGAAATAAGTCTTCAAAGGTTCATAATCCTCATCAACTGGATTCTCGGCCAAATGATCTGCCAATGCCTGTGCTTTCATTGTAGTCTGGGTCACATAGACAATGTCAAACTCTGTAAGCAAGATCTGCCACTTTGCAAGCCTCCCTGTGGGCATAGGCTTCTGAAAAATATACTTCAATGGATCCAAGCGATATATAAGGTAAGTAGTATAAGATGACAAATAATATTTCAACTTTTGTGCAACCCAAGTTAGGGCGTAACACGTCCTCTCAAGATGAGTATAATTAACCTCGTAAAATGTGAATTTCTTCCTAAGATAATAAATAGCCTGCTCCTTTCTGCCAGTGATATCATGTTGCCCCAACACACAGCCGAATGAATTGTCCAACACCGTCAAATATAAAATTAAAGGTCTCCCTGGTTCTGGTGGGACCAGCACGGGTGGGTTCGACAAATACCCCTTTATCTTATCAAAAGCCTCCTGACATTCACCTGTCCACCTGACTGTTGTATCTTTCTTTAACAGTTTGAAAATTGGATCACAAGTTGTCGTGAGATGAGCAATGAACCTGCTGATATAATTCAATCTCCCAAACAAAATCATCACCTCGGTTTTATTCCTCGGAGGTGGCAATTCCTGGATAGCCTTGATTTTTGACGGGTCCAGCTCAATACCCCGGTTGCTGACTATGAATCCCAACAACTTTCCAAATGCCACCCCAAAAGCGCACTTTGCAGGATTGAGCTTAAGATTGTACCTACGAAGCCTTTGGAAGAACTTCCTCAGATCCCTGACATGGTCAGAATGCTTTCTAGACTTCACGATCACATCCTCCACGTATACCTCAATTTCCTTGTGTATCATATAATGGAATACTGTTGTCATTGCCCTTATATAGGTTTCCCCAGCATTTTTCAAACCAAACGGCATGACCCGATAACAGTATATTCCCCACGACGTGATGAATGCCATCTTTTCTGCATCTTCCTCGTCTATTAAGATGTGATGATAACCCGCGTAACAATCCACAGAATAACCAATCTCATGTTTGGCATAATTATCAATCAATATGTGGATGTTCAGCAGTGGGAAATTATCTTTTGGACTTGCCTTGTTAAGATCCTGATAATCAACATACACCCTGGTCTTACCATCCTTTTTTGGTATGAGCACAACATTGTAACCATGTGGGATACCGCGTGACCCGAATGACTTTCTCATCAAATTGCTTGGTGATCTCATCTTTGATCTTTACACTCATATCCATTTTGAACTTTCTCAGCTTCTGCTTGACAGGAGGGAATGCCGAGTCAGTGGGAAATTTGTGAATCACTAAATCAGTACTTAGACCCGGCATATCATCATATGACCATACAAAAATATCCTTGTATTCAAACAGTGCTTTGATTATCTCCTTCCTGAGTTGTGGTTCCAGGTGAACACTTATTTTAGTTTCACGAACATTATCTTGGACCCCTAGATTAATTGCTTCTGTGTCATTTAGGTTAGGTTTGGGTTTTTCCTCAAAGTGGCTTAATTCCTTACTAATTTCTTAATAGGCCTCGTCATCATCATATTCCAACTCACCAGCACACTCAATTTCTTGTATTATTATTTCCGAGTTAGATTGGCTTTTAAAACTTTGCTGAAGATTCCTCATGCATGTCATGTCATTGATATCAGCATAAAAAGAACTATACAGAGAAGAAAGAAAATAGAAATAAAATTAGGAATGAAGAGAAAAGACAATTGCATTTCATTGAATATAAAGATAATAGGTCTTTAACACATCCAACTGGACGGAACATAATATCTGAATTACAAACCCTGGAATAATCCAGCCAACAAAAGAAAATCGAAACCCACTACCAAGATTCCCTCCGAGTAGGAAGAGGAGTAGCTTCCCAGTTGTTGATTTTTGCACGTGGTCCAACGAACTGCACATCTACCTTGTTTGACCCTTCCCCGACCTCAACCATGTTAACCTCAGTGAACAACCTTTCGAACCCCTTGTCCAAGTCTCCATCAGTACCAATCAGTGACCTAGTAACTTTTGACAACAATTGCTTTTTGATACCTGGCCTGACAAAACATCTGGAGAGATGCGGGATTGGCTTGGGAAAGACCCATGCCGTCTTCTTCATTTTGCGAGCCCGTCTTACGTCCAAAACTGTGGTCTTGAACCCCAATCTAAAATTATCCAGATTCTTGGGAAGAGAAACTAGCTGCACAATGCCTTGAAGGGAAGCACCCAAACCTTTACTCGGTATGAACCCGTTCTTTAACATCTCCGACGACACCATGATAGTTGCGGCCGTTATTGTAGGGACTGGGAAGCTTTTCCCCTCTGGGAGCTTTTCCACTGAGACTGTGTCGAAGACTTGGTAGACCTACAGCCCCTTGTCATCGTCAACTTCTATGAAAGGCACAATGGCATCACTTAAAGCGCACATATTATCTTCACCGTGCACTACAATCTCCTGTCTGTCCCATTCGAACTTGAACATTTGATGCAATGTAGATGGCACCACTTTGGCAGCGTGAATCCATGGTCGCCCCAGCAAAAGGTTATGAGAGACCGCCACATCTAGTACCTGAAACTCCATGGTGAACTCCACTGTCCCGATTTTCAATTCTAGTATTATGTCGCCCACTGAATCTTTGCCCCCACCATCGAACCCCCGCACACAAATGTTGTTTTTATGAATTCTGTCGTTATCGACCTTCAGCTTGTCCAACGTGTACAAAGGACAGATGTTTGCACTAGACCCATTGTCAACCAGCACTCGGGTGACTACATAATCCTCGCACTTTATTATCAGATAAAAGGCCATATTATGTTCCGTGCCCTCCACGGGAAACTCATCATATGAGAAGGTCACTCTATTCACTTAAAAGATTTTATTTGCTATCTTCTCTAAGTGATTCACCGAGATCTTATCAGAGACATGGGCCTCATTCAGTATTTTCATCAGCGCCCTGCAATGCTCATCTGAGTGGATAAGAAATGAAAGCAATGAGATCTGGGCTGGTGTCTTCCTTAACTGTTCAACGATAGAGTAATACTGCACATTCATCTTTTTCAAGAATTCTTCTACTTCCTCTTCTGTTACGGATTTCTTTACCAATACTGGGTTGTCTTTGGGGACCCTGGCTTTTCTTAAATCCTCGGGTACAAAGCACCTTCCCGAACTAGTCAAACATCAGTTATAAGAACATTATGGTATTCATGTTTGATAAAATAAATTAATATTTTAATCAATTTTTAAAATTAAAAGATGTTGCAAGTCTTAAACTTGAATGTTGTTTCAAATCTTAAACTCGAAAGTTCTTCTCACACATTAGTTAAATCATAGATTAGCCTAGCCAGAAAGCTTATATTACTACTTGGGTATTCTTTTCTAATATTGTCACAGTATTTTGACGATAATGTGACTGGTTAATCTTATTTTTCACAAATAATGTATGAGGAGGCAAGTTAAGTTTTGAATGATGCACTTAGAAATATAAGAATTGTTGCGTCATTTTGTGCAAAAGAGAAGGTCATAGAAATATGCCACACGAAAGAGTGAAGGCCCATTGAATGCAAGAATAAAGAAATTTTTATTACCAGGTAAGCTTTGGTCTGTCATTTGCTTATGTGGTTTTTATTTATATGCAACCTGTTTTTACGTGGGAACCTATCTTATTTAGAGTGGCAAAATAAATTTTTAGGACATTTTCATGCATCTTTGATACCTCTTGTTACATTTCCTTTTTTTTTTCGCAGGATTTAGTTAAAGCTTCATAAGAGGCTAATTTGTAGTATTTGTAGCCTAGCAATTTTTTCATTCTGAGGATGGCATCTATATCCATGACCAGTCAAGCTCATTGGTGCCAAGTACGACCAAGAGGGGCTCTATGTCAATATTTGCTATTCCAGACTAGAAATCAAGAAAAAAAGATTCAAGTGATGATTTTGGTACAGAACACTGTAAAGGGTAGTATCCAAGAAGGCCAAATGTTTAAAACTTTTAGAGACCTTTGCTTGACCATTTGATGTGGCAGAGTGAATTGATAGTGAATTACCGATTTGCTTCTGTTTCTTCTTTCTCCTGAAAAAATAGTTCCAGAGAGAATTTGCACTATTAGGTGAATTATTGGTTGGTATGAATGGCTGCAATTCATGAATTCTGGAGCATCATTCAAAATCATAACGCCTTACAACACCGAAAAAACATCTCATAGATCTCCCCAGATCACTAACAAGCTCAATAATTAGAGATTAAACCTATCCATCACAATACATATCAGGGCCAACCAAGCCATCTCAATCTGAATATGTAGCCACATCGGCTGGCCAACGAACTCAATGCCAAGAAGCCTGAAGCTGCTCCTTCCACTTTTTATAACTCTTGTTGGAGCCGTACGATACGGTGCCTGGCGTCCAATATATGCTGAAACCCACAATCTCGCCCAACGACATGCCCGACCATAAGGAACGCATCCAAAAAAGTCCCTCAATACCGGAACTGAATCAATGGTGGAAACCGCTATACTGACATCCGTCACAAAGGCCCAATTAAGGAAAGCAATCCTTCCCAGCCATCCGCTGATCTTTGGAATACCAACCACTCTGCTATATCATA
>MU720954.1:18261-38490 GCA_026770625.1 Nicotiana glauca
TTGGAATACCAACCACTCTGCTATATCATAATCCGATACACCTCGCCACGCAACCGATGGCATTTCCGACATAGCCCATAGCACAATAGTCTAGAACAACCCACATTGCGACAACCACTCTATAGCTGGGCATCATATAGAAAATCTAACATGCCAACAAAAGGACCCGCTCGGGCCTCCAATCCCAATAGCCGCTAACGGTACCAATACATACTATCCACAACCACTACATAGCATGAACATGAGAACTCACTGTCATTCTTCGAAGATAGTCTAAAATTCTCCGGTGCCATCAAACACACTCAGATATCAACAGTCGACCTCTCAAGAAAATGCCGCAACACTACCGAAGTGCCATCAACTTAATCACATTGCCCTTTTTCTGAAACATATACCCTTGTCAAATCACTATGATTACCAACACCCTTTTCTTAGTCATATGAGAATCATTCACTCTAATCCTCTTAAGATCGATTCTTAAATCACCTGCAGCTGCTCGTGCTGCTTAAGAATTTAATGACTTCCCCTTCCGAACTAAACCGAACCTTACACACTCCATGCTTCGCATTCCCATATAAAATATACTCATCTTCAAACCACGATAAAACCCAACAAGAACATCTCTGCCAATTTCAGTTGTACAAGCTAAACTGCCAAGATTGAATTCTTCTATCTAAACCAAGCTAAACAACCTGTCAGAACTCAAGAGCTTAGCTGCAAAATATCTGTACGAACTCATTACCTCGAACACATACAGGGAATTAATCCTACCCTTACCATACCAATTCGGTCTATTAAATTTCTCTTTTTATTCATCATCCACTTGATATTTCTCCCTCGTTGTAGCATCACAATGCCTCAATCCATGCTCGCCACTGGAGATTCTAACATAAGACCACACTGTCTAAGCCCCATAGGCTACCGAATACTCTCTCAATTATTCCCAAAAATACCACGTTCCAGAATACTTTACTTGAAGAACTTCCTGCGAATCGGAATTTGTTACCATTACTTCCCAGATACTGATACATAAAATCCCATAATTAGCATAAAATACCACAAGTCTTGATCTCTTCCTAATGGAAACACAATCTCTAGCCACATACACAACCTTAAGGCACCTGATTATTACATGCCAAATCTTGGATACAATAAAACCATTCTCGAGAGTCATTCACTCTTTCACAACTGTGAATTATCTGGCTTAACGAACAGAACTACTCGTGCCTTATTAGCACACTGACACCGCAAAACATGATCTCATACCAATACAAACAACCATCTTCCTTCTCTATACACCGAGCATTATTTATTAATAATAGCTCAAGACATCTTATTATTTTCTCACATCTACGAAGCACCATGTAGCTCATTTCTGCAACCAGGACTGATCCGCCAGCATACCTCGAAACCGAAACAACATAGCACATAACCGTGATCAGCTAATCAACATCAACCTCCCCAACTTGGCTCGAAGCCATCTATCAGGACACATTTAATAACCCATAATACTTTTACTCTAACGATGCCACAATATTATAGTGAGATTAAATTCAAATCATCTACTAGTTTATGAAAACACAGATCATCTAGACTTCCTGAGTCTGAACTCGTATCGCCACATGTAATGTACTTCACTTCCCAACTAGGAGACACAAAACATTCTTCACGCGCCCATAGCTCGGTGCTACACAACAGATTACAATAGGAATCGAACACTTAACGGTTCATCTATTATCCCGCAGACTTCTTCATCACTACCAAGTCATATAATAACGTCTCATCACATGAATAGCAAACTGCCATTCCGGCTAATCACGACAATACCGAACATATAGGTTCAAAACACTTGCTCACACGATCAGCACCTCAGTGATCTAGCCATAGGCAAGATCGGACCTCAAGTCCTCTAGACTAGCCCCACATCAAAGTCATGGGATCACATCTCACCCCTCGATCGGGGAATCACAAGCCATCAAGGCACTTATAATACCGAGCGCTTATGTGCGCATACAGACGTGTGGAAGGAATTTCAAGAGTTATATCTCAAGCTGAATCAAGTACGCACGATAAGAATTCCAAGAAAGTGAAGTTTTCCTAAAGGTTCTACAACCTCTCGAGGATAAATACAGGACCGCTTCTCAAAAACTTAAAAAAACTCATCTTAACGGATTCCTCGTCTCGCTACGAGTCCGTACATATAAAATTCATCAAAATCGGAGTTCAAATGTGCCATCAAATCCCAAATTTATATTCCAAAAACCAAACCCTAGTTTCTTCAATTTTTACCCAAATTTCAGAGAATTAAAGGATGAATCTTCAATTAAATGGTGTTTCTAGGCCATGGGACTTACCTCCAATCATTCCTCCTTGAATCCCTCTTCAATTTGCCCCAAAGAGCTCTCAAAATACTCAACAATGGAGTAAAAATGACTAAAACTCGCGGATGAAATATTATAAAACAGGTCTGCCCAGGTGACCCTTTCTTCTATGCGAACGCGAGGCCTTTCTCGCGTTCGCGATGCTCAAATTTCCATCAGCCCAAAAATGCCCTCCGCGAACGTGTCCCACACCACGCGAACGCGAAGCTTTATTCCTTATATATACGCAAACGCGACACGAATTCCGCGAACGCGAAGACCAAAGAAACCTGAACCTCAATTCCTTATACGCGAACGCGACACCCGTCACACGAACGTGATGTTCCAGGAATTTCCCCTACGCGAACGCGGCCCTTCCTTCGCGAACGCGAAGGCCAAATCTGGCTTGCACCTGCTGTTGCATTTTCCGCAATATTTTCCAACTCTAAACTCACCGTTAACCATCCGAAATCACCTCGAGGCCCCCGAGACCTCAACCAAAAGCACAGACATGATCTAACACCCTATCCCAACTTGCTCGATTCATCAAAACACTACCATTAACATCAAAATCCTCAATTTTCATCAAATCAAAGCCTAAGTTCTTCAAGAACTTCCGAAATGCACTTTCGATCAAAAACCCGACCAAACGATGTCCGAATGACCTAAATATTTGCAAACATATCAAAAATCACCTAACGGAGCTACTGCAACTCTCGGAATTCCATTCCGACCCTCGGATCAAAATCTCACCTATCCACCGGAATTTGCCAAAATTCCAACTTTGCCAATTCAAGCCTAATTCTATATCGGAACTCCAAATTCAATTCCGATTTCACCCATAGGTCACAAATCATCCCCCGAAGCTAACTGAACCACCGGAAATCAATTCTGAGCCCTCTAACTAAATAGTCAACTTCCAGTTGACTTTTCCAAAACAAGCTTCATTCTAAGAGACTCTGTGCCTCATTTCCAACCAAAACCAATTCAATTCTATCCGATCAACTCAAATACTGATATTGAAACATAGAACAACATAATATGGGGGAAACGGGGCGGTAACTCACGTGACAACAGGCCGGGTCGTCACATCTCCCCAACTTAAACAAATGCTTGTCCTCGAGCGTACCCAGAGTTTTCCTAGAAGCCAACCAATAGCTGAATGACCCTACCAAGCACATACCCGGGGTGATCCCACGTCACCCTATCTCGCATAGGTCCAAAAACACAATATAGCTGAAATTTCCCCAATCTAGTCTAGCACATAATTCACAGAACTACTTTTTCACTTCTGATACTATCAATACGATCAAACCACGCACCACTACTTTGAATAGTCCCGAACCAGCTGTAATAACCCATACTTGCAACCTCAATGAAATCACATGACATACCACATAATCCAGTGCCGGAAACGATAACTTCTATTCACAGTAGCTGTCCACAACAACCATAAACCGATAGAAACCTCTCAATAGCTAAGGCCCCATTCCAACAATTCATATCCTATCAATGACAATGAAACACATAGCAAACCGTAGCCATTTCGCAGATCAACCATTCATTAAACCACTCCCTTTTGACTAATACCACATCAGATTTCCAAAATCATACTCAAAATCAGAACCTCACGTAAATATTCAGAATAAACTCGGACCTCGATATTATTCTTCCAACAAGCTGAAATGAAATCTGATTGTGTCCATTAATGACTCCAACGATCACCCCGAATTCAACGCACCACTCGGGTGATATGACAACTCATCACAGGCCTAAGCCACAACTTGCTTAATCCACGCACCAATGGTGGGCGGTATGAACATACTCAAATCATGACAAATGACTCAAACGAAAGATTAGTAACTCAACCTCCTCAGTACCATCACAACACAAGGCTGGGACCCCGTCTCACATCATAGAAATAGAATACCTGCATCTACCTCGAAGGGTCTAATCTCCACGTAGCCTCGCTACAATGCGCGATCTTATCCAAACACTATTACACATGAAGCACCTCAAGTCACCGTGCTCAAAAGTAGACAGCCACGCACATATTGGTGTCTGAAACCAAGCAATCCATCACACCCACGGTGAAGTAAGTAATATACACCATTCAATCCTGAAAGGACACAACCGATGCGCCATTCACCGAGCAACACCCAATACGGACTTTCTTCAGAAACCAGTAAGCAAGACATACCAAGTAACATATGGAAAATTGTTCTCAACATCATACTGTTGCGACATGCAACCCTATCCAGATCACATACCCGTGGCGGCGTGCCACCCGATCCACACAAATATCTCACACAGGGAGATGCATATCGAGCCAAATTTTTTCATTACAACAAAATACTGAGTACATAACAATATCTATATATAGCGTTATAAGCTATAAAACTCAAGTACAATCCAAAAATCATAACGCCACACAGCACCGAAAAAGCATCTCATAGATCTCCCCAAATCACTAACAAGCTGAATAACGAGAGATTAAACCTATCCCTCACAATACATATCATGGCCAACCAATCCATCTCAATCTGAATATGTAGCCACATCGACCTGCCAACGAACTCAATGCCAAGAAGCCTGAAGATGCTCCTTCCACTTTTTATAACTCTTGCTGGAGTTGTATGATACAGTGCCCGGCGTCCAATATATGATGAAACCCACAATCTCGCCCGACGACATGGCTGGCCATAAGGAACGCATCCGAAAAAGTCCCTCAATGCCGAAACTGAATCAATGGTGGAAACCGCTATTCTGACATCCGTCACAAAGGCTCAATTAAGGAAAGCACTCCTTACCAGCCTTTCGCTGATCTTTGGAATACCAACCGCTCTGCTATATCATAATCTGATGCACCTCGCCACGCAACGGATGGCATTTCTGACATAGCCCATAGCACAATAGTCTAGAACAACCCACATTGCGACAACCACTCTAGAGCTCGGCATCATATGCAAAATCTAGCATACCAACAAAAGGACCCGCTTGGGCTACCAATCGCAATAGCCGCTAACGGTACCAATACACACTATCCACAACCACTACATAGCCTGAACATGAGAACTCAAAGTCATTCTTTGAAGATATTCTAAAATTCTCATGTGCCATCAAACACACTTAGATATCAACAGTCGACCTATCAAGAAAATACCGCAACACTACCGAAGTGCCATCAACTTAATCACATTTCCCTTTTTCTGAAACATATACCCTTGTCAAATCACTATGATTAGCAACACTCTTTCCTTAGTCATATGCGGATCATTCACCCTAATCCTCTGAAGATCGATTCTTAAATCACGTGCAGCTGCCCTTGCTGCTTAAGAATTTAATGACTTCCCCTTCCGAACTGAACCGAACCTTACACACTCCATGCTTCGCATTCCCATAGAAAATATACTCATCTTCAAACCATGATAAAACCCAACAACAACATCTCTGCCAATTTCAGTTGTACAAGCTAAACTGCCAAGATTGAATTCTTCTATCTAAACCAAGCTAAACAACCTGTCAGAACTCAAGAGCTTAGCTGCAAAATATCTGTACGAACTCATTACCTCGAACACATACATGGAATTAATCCTACCCTTACAATACCAATTCAGTCTATTAAATTTCTCTTTTTATTCATCATCCACTTGATATTTCTCCCTCGATGTAGCATCACAATGCCTCAATCCAGGCTCGCCATAGGAGATTCAAACATAAGACCACACTGTCTAAGCCCCATAGGCAACCGAATACTCTCTCAATTATTCCCAAAAATACCACGTTCCATAATACTTTACTTGAAGAACTTCCTGCGAATCGGAATTCGTCACCATTAATTCCCAGATACTGATACATGGAATCCCATAATTAGCATAAAATACCATAAGTCTTGATCTCTTCCTAATGGTAACACAATCTCTAGCCACATACACAACCTTAAGACACCTGATTATTACATGCCAAATCTTGGACACAATAAAACCATTCTCGAGAGTCATTCACTCTTACGCAACTGTAAATTATCTGGCTTAATGAACAGAACTACTCGTGCCTTATTAGCACTCTGACACCGCAGAACATGATCTCATACCAATACAAACAACCATCTTCCTTCTCTATACACCGAGCATTCTTTATTAACAACAGCTTAAGACATCCTATTATTTTCTCACATCTACGAAGCGCCATGTAACCTTTATCAAAATTTTGCTTCACTCGTGCCATCCTCGGCTCATTTCTGCAACCAGGACTGATCCGCCAGCATACCTCGAAACAGAAACAATATAGCACATAACCGTGCGATCAGGTAATCAACAACAACCTCCCTAACTTGGCTCGAAGCCATCTATCATGACATATTTAATAACCCATAATACTTTTACTCTAACGATGCCACAATATTATAGTGAGATTAAACTCAAATCATCTACTAGTTTATGAAAACACAGATCATCTAGTCTTCATGTGTCTGAACTCATATCGCCACATGTAATGTACTTCATTTTCCAACTAGGAGACACAAAACATTCTTCACGCGCCCATAGCTCGGGGCTACACAACAGATTATAAAAGGAATCGAACACTTAACAGTTCATCTATTATCCCGCAGACTTCTTCATCACTACCAAGTCATATAATAACATCTCATCACATGAATACCAAACTGCCATTTCTTCTAATCGCGACAATACCGAACATATAGGTTCAAAACACTTGCTCACACGATCAGTACCTCAGTGCTCCAGCGATAGGCAAGATCCGGCCTCAAGTCCTCTAGACTAGCCCAACATCAAACTCTTGGGATCACATCTTGCCCCTCGATTGGGGAATCACAAGCCATCAGGGCACTTATAATACCGAGCGCTCATGTGCGCATACAGACGTGTGGAAGGAATTTCAAGAGTTATATATCAAGCTGAATCAAGTACGCACGATAAGAATTCCAAGAAAGTGAAGTTCTCCTAAAGGTTCTGCAGCCTCTCGAGGATAAATACAGACGTTTCCGTACCGATCCACGAGACTCTACTAAACATGCTCAAGACTCGTGAGACCTAGTAACCTAGGCTCTGATACTAACTTGTCACGACCCAATATCCATACCCGGTCGTGATGGCGCCTCTCGTGAAGACAAGGCCAACTAACTAACCCAATTCGTTTCTTTAACACTTACTAAACATAAATAGATGGAAAAATGCAACTTAAAGAATATTAATTATCAATATTATAGCCTAACTCAGCCCGACCGGGTTGTCACAAGTCACGAGCATCTAGGAAGTAGGAACACTACTACAGGGCCAATATTATATATACAAAGTAAAATCTAGAAATTTAAAGATAAAGTGCGGTGCCGCGGATGCTGGAGGTCACCTTGCTCAACTCCATTAGTATATCTTCAATCAGCTAATAACCCGCTACCGGGTGAACAATACCTGCAACTGCACACGAGGTGCATGGAGTAAAGTGAGTACTTCCAACTCAGTGGTAATAAGAGTAAATAATAACTGAGCAGCAATAAACCACGTAAAGCAAATCAACATGCTATATAGTACAGTGTAACCCTTTGAGAAAACAGGGAAAACGTGAAAAATCCTTTAGAAATTATCTTAACTCGGTTCAAAACTTCTTTTGAAAATATCTTTTTTTCCAACAGTTAAGCAAATAAATGTGAAAACACGTAGTGCAAGTTAGCGCAAAAGCCAGCCCCTAGGGCACAAACAAGTATGCATAACTGAGCTCATAACTCGCCCTTCAGGCAATATTCTTATCTCTGGTCAGCCACTGTTACCTGACCCATTTACGTCATACAGTGTCACTGTTACCACTATCTCAAATTTATCCACTTTGAAAGTGATCAGACAATATCATGACAACAAATAAATATCTCAAAAAATAACACAACAACAAATAGTGCACAAATGTATGAATGCAATGCAATGCATATGACGGTACAATACCTATTTAACGTCGACAGCGCTCACTGGAGGTGTGTACAGACTCCAGAGGGGCTCCTACAGCCCACGCGCAATATCTTGGTCAGTCATTGTTACCTGACCGGTCGGCCATTGTTACCTGACCAATTTATATCACACAGTGCCATTGTTACCACTGTTCCAAGTATATATTACAGTGTCATTGTTACCACTATTTCAAGTATAACATACAGTGTCATTGTTACCACTATTTCAAGTATAACATACAGTGTCATTGTTACCACTATTTCAAGTATAACATACAGTGTCATTGTTACCACTATTTCAAGTATAACATACAGTGTCATTGTTACCACTATTTCAAGTATAACATACAGTGTCATTGTTACCACTATTTCAAGTATAACATACAGTGTCATTGTTACCACTATTTCAAGTATAACATACAGTGTCATTGTTACCACTATTTCAAGTATAACATACAGTGTCATTGTTACCACTATTTCAAGTATAACATACAGTGTCATTGTTACCACTATTTCAAGTATAACATACAGTGTCATTGTTACCACTATTTCAAGTATAACATACAGTGTCATTGTTACCACTATTTCAAGTATAACATACAGTGTCATTGTTACCACTATTTCAAGTATAACATACAGTGTCATTGTTACCACTATTTCAAGTATAACATACAGTGTCATTGTTACCACTATTTCAAGTATAACATACAGTGTCATTGTTACCACTATTTCAAGTATAACATACAGTGTCATTGTTACCACTGTTTCAAGTTACGTTGTAATCAGTCCAGAAAATAATATAGTCAGCCCCTTGGGCATTTACAAAATAGAAGTTTCCAGCCCGAAATACATGTAAAAATGTCATTTAAGTTTTCAACGTTTATAATTATGGCTGAGTTTGCAAAACAGGATTTAAACCTTGGACTGAATTTAAATGATATGCAATATCATGCTATGTAGCAATATCAATCCTTGAAGGATTTTACAAGTCGGCACAAGGCCACAAACATGGCAAGCAACCCAAATTATGATGATAACAAGTAATTTCAGTCAAATACGTGGTAAAATAAACAACCAGGACGGACCAAGTCACAATCCCAAATGGTTCTCTACCCCACGCTCATATCCGACGTGCAAGTCACCTCAATACAGCACTATGATGTAAAAACCGGGGTTTCAAACCCTCAAGATATCATTTACAAGTATTACTCACCTCGAACCGGTGAAATTCCTCGCTTGTGACGCCTTTGTCCCTAAAATTGGCCTCCAGGCGCATCGAATCTAACAAAAAACAGAGTGAATACGTCACATTATACCAATGGGACAATACCCAATCCAAAACAATCGAAATATAGCAAAAATCTCGAAACTAGCAAAACCCGAGCCCCGGGACCGCTTCTCAAAAAATTTAAAAACTCACCTTAACGGATTTCTTGTCTCGCCACTAGTCCGTACATATAAAATTCATCAAAATCGGAGTTCAAATGGGCCATCAAATCCCAAATTTACATGCCAAAAACCAAGCCCTAGTTTCTTCAATTTTTACCCAAATTTCAGAGAATTAAAGGATGAATCTTCAATTAAATAGTGTTTCTAGGCCATGTGACTTGCCTCCAATCATTCCTCCTTGAATCCCTCTTCCATTTTCCCCAAAGAGCTCTCAAAATACTCAACAATGGAGTAAAAATGACTAAAACTCGCGGATAAAATGTTATAAAACATGTCTGCCCAGGTGACCCTTTCTTCTATGCGAACACGAGGCCTTTCTCGCATTCGCAATGATAAAATTTCCATCAGCCCAAAAATGCCCTCCGTGAACGCGTACCACACCACGCGAACGCGAAGCTTTATTCCTCATATATACGCGAACACGACACGAATTTCGCGAACGCGAAGACCAAATAAACCTTAACCTCAATTCCTTATATGCGAACGCGACACCCGTCACACGAACGCGATGCTCCAGTACTTTCCCTTACGCGAACGCGGCCCTTCCTTCACGAACGCGAAGGCCAAATCTGGCATGCACCTGCTCTTGCATTTTCTGCAATATTTTCCAACTCTAAACTCCCCGTTAGCCATCCGAAATCACCCCGAGGCCCCCGGAACTTCAACCAAAAGCATATACATGATATAATACCCTATCCCAGCTTGCTAGATTCATCAAAACACTATCTTTAACATCAAAATCCTTAATTTTCATCAAATCAAAGCCTAAGTTCTTCAAGAACTTCCGAAATGCACTTTCGATCAAAAACCGGACCAAACGATGTCCAAATGACCTGTAAATTGGCAGAAGTATCCGAAATCACCTAACGGAGCTATTTCAACTCTCGGAATTCCATTCTGACCCTTGGATCAAAATCTCACATATCCACCGGAATTCGCCAAAATTTCAACTTCGCCAATTCAAGCCTTATTCTACACCGGAACTCCAAATTCAATTCCGATTTAACCCATAGGTCAAAAATCATCCCCCGAAGCTAACCGAACCACCGGAAATCAATTCCGAGCCCTATAACTAAATAGTCAACTTCCAGTTGACTTTTCCAAAACAAGCTTCCTTCTAAGAGACTATGTGCCTCATTTCCAACCAAAACCAATTCAATTCTATCCGATTAACTCAAATACTGATATTGAAACATAGAACAACATAATATGGGAGAAACGGGGCGGTAACTCACATGACAACAGGCCGGGTCGTCACAAGCCTCCCAAGACTTTCACCACTGTTTCTTTGCTACCCTTTTCCAGATTATTCCACCACATGTGAAGCTGTAGGGGGATCTCACTAAAGATTGCGAAAGGTTCAGTTTCATTCTTGCTCATCCTGCACATTTATTAAGATGATTAAGCAAAAAGTGAAATTTATTTGACTCAAACCAAAACTGACACTTTTCTTGTTTTTCAAATTAAAATAAAGACCCGGTTTCACGAACAAGTCCTTTCAGCACCTCGGGGACGAAGATTTTAAGGTTGTGTTGGCTAACCGTCCAAAACCTTGAAAATTGACCAAAGGTGGCTGTTCTTGCAAAAGCAGCCTTCCGGCGCCCTTTTAGGGACATTCGACTATTTCTGACAAGAATGGCGTCACCTTAATTATTTTCAAATATAAACAAATTTTTTGTTCTTTTCGGGCTATTTTTGCAAAAAGGAAGTTGGACCCGATGGGGGTTACCTACGTATTCCACACCCTATGAAAAAATCAAACTGGCGTAGATCGGGCAAACAAAACAAACTATTTTTGAAAACAAGACTCTTTTTTCATTGGCAAATAAACTATTTCCGAAGACAAGGCTCTTTTTTATATTTTTCTTTTTCAGTGGCAAATAAAACAAACTATTTTGAAAATAAAAACTCTTTTTTTGTTTTTCTTCTTTATTGGCAAATAAAACAAACTATTTTTAAAATAAAAACATTTTTCTCTTTTTTTTTTTTATTTTTCTCAAAAATCCGGCAGAGTTTCGGCACCATTTGGACATTGATTTTTCTAAAATAGGTAATTAACTCTCTTTACCTCTACCCTGCTATTTCTCCCTTTTTATTTCTTTTATCAATTTTTTCCAATATTCAAAAAGCAGGCCAGCATGCAAGTCCAAAGAAAATAAATGCACAAGTAGCACATAAGATGCATCAGGATGGTCTTTTCATTTTAGGTCACCTGTCCTAGACGGACCCAACCCCTCTGTTGAGTCCCCTAAGTCAAATGCACATGATGCAAACAAAAGTTCCTACTAGGGATCCGGCATGAGGCTTTGTTATACTAGGTTTAAGCCCTGGGTTTATTGTTCTAGACCTGGCTTACCCGAGCAGACCACTCGAGCCGAGGGGGGACATCGTACCGGGGATACAGGAGCTCCGCCGGCTTAGCAACTTATCCGAACCTTGTTCTAAAATGGGATTGGACTATAGACAGAAAAGAAGTCACATGAAGTGCACCCTTCTTTATGATTTAGAAGACTCAGAGAGAAGAAGATGGATTTCGTAACAATTTATATACAATTCACAGAATATCAAAGCGGTAAAAGCAACAATTAGCACATTAGGCCCAAACATGTAACAAAATCAGATAAAGCCAAACACAACAATTTAAATGAGCTCGAATTCTGAACCCTCAACCAAAGTTCTGGGTTCTTGTCCCTAACAGAGTCACCAGAGCTGTCACACCTCCTTTTTCACTACACCCCGTAAGGGTATAAAGGAGTTTTTCCAATTAAAGGACAATCAAAATGGGATTTATTATTAAATATTCAGAGTTGCCACTTGGGATATTTATGGTGTCCCAAGTCACCGGTTGAATCCCGAATCGAGGAAAAGTTGACTCTGTTTAACAGTCCGCGAACAGAAATTCGAGTAAGGAATTCTATTAACCCGGGAGAAAGTGTTGGGCATTCCCGAGTTCCGTGGTTCTAGCGCGATCGCTCAGCTGTTATATTCGACTTGTTTATCTGATTTTGAACATTTTTGAACATATGTTCAAATTTTAACTTTTAACCGCTTTTATTCATCTTTTAAAGAAAGTTGAACGTCGTTTAAGCCGTGTCTTTGGATCGCATCACATAAATGCACCCGCAATCCTGAACACATCTTATTCAACGTTTTGGGATTTGATTTGGGTCACATGAAATGCACACCCGAGTTTAGGAAGGTAGATTATTAAAATACGCGGCTAAAACAACTAACGCGTTGTTAACTTTGTGAGGGACATGAAATTAGCTAAATGGCACACCTCAAGTTCTAAATATTTTAAAGACATAATTATACGAGGGCCATGCATTTGTCATTTTATTTTGGCGCGGAGCACCTCAATTCATATTTTTTAAAGGATGTTTCAACTAAAGCTCGGAGGGCCATAGACTATGAGTTATCTAAATATGGCTCGCCTCCGCTAACTAAAGAAACTTAATTATCTAGGTGCTAAAGGGTCCAAATCATACCAAGGTTCAAACTGACGGAATAAATAAACTGGTGGTTGAAATCAGAATTCAAGCCTGGTGTGAGGCCCAACCGATAAAGGCTGGCTCGAGTAGCCATTGCTGCAGGCTTTATATGCGAAGATATTGGGCTCCCAGCAAAGCCCAGTCTAGCGACCAGATTGTTGAAAAGGAAAACAACACCATTGGGCCGAAATCTAGCAGCCCCAAATCACGAGACAATAGGTTGTCCAAAAATTACTTAATACAAATTAATTAACACTCAAAACACATGAAAGTCGATTTAACATCTTTAAACGGGGCTTCTATCAAAGTCCCAGCATGATTAAATTACTCAAACTCTTTAAGAATATGGACCAGGTACATGAAAGCTAAAGGGTCTCATATCGAACCCACACGAGGACCAAATTTCATGGCTATAGGCTGGTACTCCCTAGGTTTCAAGTTGAACCCACCAGCCTCAACACTTTGCATTTTCAGTATGTATTTGAAAGAAAAACAACATAACATTAAGCCTTATATCTTTTAACTACATGACATGCCTTTATAATGGAAAGGAACGAAAGCATGCTCTCATTTTCAGGACAAAGAAAACCTTTCATAATTTGAAGAACATACAAATCATACAGATCTGAAAATTAACACCATTACTAATTATCAATTGAAATAGCACCTCTAGCTATTTCAGCATAATACTACAGTCATTCGAGTCAAAACACCATACTGCACTTATTCAGAAACTTAAACTAATACTCAAAAACAAGCAAGTGGTTACAGATCTGCTAAGGACAACTCTGATATTTAGCTCTTGAGCCTTGTACTTATATTGAAACCAAACAATCATCCTCAATTCAATGGTATTAATCATTTATTACAGTATTTTCAAAGCATGTGAAGACTGAAAATAATGTGCAGAGTTCTAAATTTACTACAAAAGTATTACTGAAAATAGAAGCAAACAAAACACCCAAGCTCAAAGTAAATTTGTATTTGATCAAGTTTCCACTACATAATGCATTGTACAGTCATTTTTCATCCATGCCTTATGGAAATACCTGGAGAAATGAGAGGAAATAAAGCAATGTTAGGTCAGTAGATGAACAAGGCAGCAGCAGCACAGCAAGACTTAAAGCAATCAGTTCATTTCAGCCCCAAGATGATGGGATAACATTCCCAATTCACTCTCAATCGAATAGCAGTCAAAGATGATCCCAACCAAGTTTTTAACAAACAAATTCAAACCATTCTACCCCAAATGAACCAGATATTTTCAGCACTAAAAAATCTTCCAAAATCTAAAAGGCAGGAGACAATCTCAATGAAACAATATTTTTGTATTTTTGTGTTAGCTGCCTCTGATTTCTGATTTCCAGCTCTCTCTAAAATAAAAATCAGTAAATGGGATTTTATAGATGGGGTTTAGGGCAGCAATAAGGATTTTGTTAATTGTCATTTACCCCTTCCCGAAATTCCTTTTATTCAGTTCGTCCCCAATTCAAAGTCAAGCCAAATCCCTCTCCCACTTACCTAGAAGCATCCTAATGCAGTTACATAAGATTCCTATACCTAAAATGCCCAAGTTACCCTCTAATCCTTCATTATTTACCCCTCTAATCCTTCATTATTTACCCCTCGCTGAAACAAGTATGTGTCCAGGTAAACTGAACATGGGCCTAAACCATGATGCCTACCAGAGTTATCCCCCTCCCTATTTTGGGCTTCCTCTTTACAAAGCCCAAACAAAATTAAAGAAACAAGGCCGCACAGCCCAATAGAACAAGATAATAATAATAAATAAATAAACCGAAATAATCCCAAAGTTGTGAATCAACGAAACATACAGAAAAATGAAATGGCACAAACAGAAAAGAAAAAGAAATTGTCACGAACAAATAATGACATTCGAAACTGACGATGTTGAATTATAGCACAATAACTGCTGCTTGAAACCAAACTAAACGACGAGCCACGGAATGAGAAAAGACTAAAAACTATAGTAAAGAGGGGAAAGATGTACCGAATTTTACTAGAGAATCGACGACTCAGCGAAATCGATGACTAAAGAGGGTCCGGTAAATGGTTAAAATTGTAACATGGGCATTAATCGGAGTTTCTTCGATGGCTAATACTCTGTGTCACAATCCTCAACACCTACTCTGAAATGAGATGAATGAGAGGCTTGGAACACAGATTGCTTGACTGAAACTGGTTACCATGACGGTCCTTGAGATTGATTAAATCATCCGCCAATCCCTCGTGATATCACCATTAGAGAAACAAATAAGGTCAAGTAATCCAGGAACATGGAACAACTCAAGTTTCTGCCTTTCGAGATTTCAAATTCGTGAAAGTCGGGTGAATTTTGGAGAAAACAGGAGGTGGATTTAGGATGAGGAGGCGACAAAGGCTATATGGTCAAGTTTTGATGGAGTTTGGAGATCAACCGCCATCGCTAGCAATTTCCGGTGGCGGCGGACGCTGGTGGGAGGTGAAGGTGATAGAGACGATATTCCAGGGGTCTTGGGTTATATTTTGGTCACTTAGAGAGTTTTATTGTGAATGAAGAAGCCCTTGTGGCCATTAGATGAGAATAGATGAAGGGACAGGATCTCTTTTTAGCCAATGAACTCAAAACGACGTAGTACGACTTCAATACTACGTCGTTTTAGTTGTTTCAAAACTGATGTTTGGACAAGGTGGGAAAGACTTGGGCTGGGTCAGTTGGGATTTTTTTTGGGGGGGGGGGGGGGGGGGAAGGGAATCGGTTTGGGCCTGGAATTACTTGAGTCAATGGCCCAAAATTGAGTCTTTTAATGGAGAAGAACAATTCTCTTCAAAAATCCTTTTTTTTTCTTTTTCCAAATTTAATTAAAATCAAAGTCAATTGCTAGAACTTAATTAACTAAAAAAACTAATTAAACCTAAAATAATAATTAACACAATTAATCCAGGACAAATTAACCAAAGACTACTCAAAATCAAATCTAAAAAGTAAAGTGCAAATTAAACTATTTTTTGTGATTTTTTCTATTTTATAACATAACTAGTTTTCTAATTAATCCAAAAATGACAAATTGAATCCTAAATGAAAATGCACGTATTTTTTAGTATTTTTTATTAATTAAACAAAAAATAAAAATGCACAAGCAAAAGCAAACAATTAACAAAATGTCACGAAAATCCACAAAAATTTTCAAACAATAAAAGAAATTATTTTGTTCGAATTTATGGGAGTAATTCATATAGGGCAAAAATCACGTGCTCACATCCGTCGCACGTGTTGGAGTTCACTTCAGCCCAGTTGGACAAGGATATATCCTATGTTGAGGAGCCAGTGGCAATATTGGACACGTAGGTCCGAAAGCTCAGTTCAAAGGATATAGCATCAGTAACGGTTCAGTGGTGGGGTCAGCCGATCGAGGAGGCGACTTGGGAGACCGAGTGGGATATGCGCAGCCGATACCCTCATCTTTTCACTACTTTAAGTATGTTCTCTATGCTCGTTTGAGGACGAACGAATGTTTAAGTGTGGGAGGATGTAACGACCCGACTGGTTGTTTTTAGAATTTACGCCCTGATCCTCTATTAACTACTTCCCCTAAGTTCATTTCTTCTATTTTGGTTTGCCGGGACGTTCGATGTTAGGATTCAGAGTGTTTTGGGACACTTAGTCCCTAAATGAGAGCTTAAGTGTTGGAAAAGTCGTCCGTAATCAAAATAGCATGAATACGGCCTCAGAATAGAAATCTGATGGTTCTGTTAGCTCCATTAGGTGATTTCGGGGTTGGGAGCGTGTCCGAAATGTATTTTGGAGGTCCGTAGCTCATTTAGGCTAGAAATGATGAAGTTTGAATTTTTGAAGTTTCCGGTCCGATACTAAAATTTTTATTCGAGGGTCGGAATGGAATTCCGGAAGTTTTTGTAGCACCATCATGTCATTTGGGACGTGTGTGCAAAATTTCAGGTCAATCGGACATGTTTTGGTTAGGTTTTTTATCGAAAGCGAGTTTGGTTGAAATTTGATGTTCTTAGGTTCAAATCGTTGATTAATTTGAGTTTCCGGCGTTATTTTAGGTGGTTTAAGGATTGGTACAAGTTTGAATGATGATATGGGATATGTCTGTAGGTTTGGCTGAGGTTCCAAGGGACTCGGGTGTGTTTCAGATGCTCAACGGAGCAATTTGTAGTTTGAGAATGTTGCAGAAAATCTCAGTTGTTGCAGGTCTGGGTTTCTTCTTTGCGATCGCGAAGGACCCATCGCGTTCGCGTAGCTTTAGTTTACCCCTTCATCGCATTCGCGTCCCCTCTCCTGCGTTTGCATAGTGTTATCCTGGAGGAGGGGCCAGTTCCTCTTCGCGTTCGCGACCAGCCCTCCCTCGTTCGCGGAGCATGAACATGTTCCCTTTCGCATTCGCGTTCCCCTGTGTCGCGTTGGCATAGACCGAGACCCCAATCCTTCACGTTCACACTCCTCCCTTCGCAATCGCGAAAGGAATTTCTTGGCCAGCTAATATTTTCCTATTTGTGAACGTGAGTAACCCTCCGCGTTCGCGATGCTTTAAACACATGAACATTACTTAACATTTCAAAACAAGGGTTTTACCATTTTTATCAAAACAAAAGCTTGGGAGCTCGGATTTGGGAGAAATTTCGTAGGTTTTTCAAGGCAATCACTGCGTAACGGTTCTCTACTCTCTTATGACTAAAACCCACTAATCTAATCACGAATTCATCCTTAATTTCGGATTTTTGAATGAAAATTGGGGAAAACTTCTTAGACCGAGCTATTGGGGTTTGAGTGAGCATTTGACCTCCGATTTGGGAGATTTTTATATGGTTAGACTCGTGAGAGAATGAGGGTTCTGAAAACATAAAAATTATTCGATTCCGAGACATTGGCATGAGGGGCGTTTTGATCATTTTACCTATTTCGCGCCATAACTTTAATTTTAATAGTGGAATCAGATGCTTGCGATGTTATTTATGTTATGTAATTGAATTGAATATATTTGGGTCATTCGGATTCGGATACTCATAGCAAAAGCGTGGTTCCTAGTTGATATTTGTACCTGTTCGAGGTAAGTGGCTTGTTTAACTTCATGTGGAGGGACCTTTCCCCTTAGGATATGATATCTGTTATTTGAATGCCTCGTACGCGAGGTGACGAGCGTGTACATGAGCTAATTGTTGAAAATTCATTTCTACTTGAAATATTTAAATTGAGTTCCTGCTTACTTGTTTACTATAAATTGCATGTTTAACCTATGTTAGCTTAGAGAAGCATGATTAGTTAGATTTACTTGCTTATTTGCCTAAATTGTATTATTTGTACTCCGTGAAGCATGTTAGGTTAGAATTTACCAATACTTGTTTGACTTAGCCTTGGTCTGGTATTGAGCTGTTATTGTGTGTTTACAATTTGGGACTACGGGACGGCATCCCGGGAGATCCCCTGCACGTGTTATGTTCTAGACTGAGAGTGCGGGATAACAAGAGATCCCTGGCACAGATGTGGCTATAAAGGGAGGATACGATGAGATCCTCGGGATACCAGGAGATCCCTCGTGTATGTGATTAGGATACCAAGAGATCCTCGGGATACCAAGAGATCCCCGATTATATTTCTGGTTGTGAGTTGTATTTCTATTTATTGTTTGTGTCTGCTTTCCGTTACCGTTTTTGCTTATCATCTAGTTAGATTCTCGCTGTAGACTATATTCATGTTATTACTCCCTTATCATATTATTTGTTATGTTATTATCTCACTAGGGCCCTGACCTTCCTCGTCACTACCCGATCGAGGTTAGGCTTGGCACTTACTGAGTACTGCCGAGGTGTACTCACGCCTCTTCTGCGCATGTTTTTCATGTGCAAATCCAGGTACCTCCTCCCAGACGCATTATTAGTGACTCTGGAGAGTTCGGAGACTTGAGGTATATCTGCCGCGTCTGCAGACCGAAGAGTCTCCTTCCTATTCTATCCTATAGTTATTTAGTTTTCCAGTTTTCTTTGATGTAGACGTTTCTGGAGTTAGAGAATTGTTATATACTTTTCTATAGCCTTTGTTGCCCGTGAGTTTCCTGGTTATGGGATGTCTGTTTCAGAATTGTGATGTTGTGGTGTATGTGCCAAGTGCCATTTATATACATTTCTTTAAGTTATTCAGTTTTTAGTTTATTATTTTCGTAAATGTTGTTACTTCCGCACTGTTAGGCTTACTTAGTAATCGTGATTGGGTGTCGTCATGACGTGTTCACGGATGGTGAACTAGGGTCGTGACAATATATATATATAAAAGCTATATTCGATAAAATATTAGTTAACACACTTATACTTAGTGCATAATATAACATAAGTATATATATTATATATATATAAGCTATATTCGATATAATATTATCTAATACACTTATACTTAGTGCATAATATAGCGTAAGTGTATATATTATATATAAGCTATATTCGATATAATATTAGTTAACATACTTATACTTAGTGCATAATATAGTGTAAGTATATATATATTATTTATATAAGCTATATTCGATATAATATTAGATAATACACTTATACTTAGTGCATAGTATAGCGTAAGTGTGTGTATATATATATATAAGCTATATTCGATATAATATTAGCTAATGCACTGATACTTAGTGCATAATATAGTGTAAGTATATATATTATATATATAAGATATATTCGATATAATATTATCTAATACACTTATACTTAGTGCATAATATAGCGTAAGTATATATATTATATATATATATAAGCTATATTCGATATAATATTAGTTAACACACTTATACTTAGTGCATAATATAGCGTAAGTATATATATTATATATATAAGCTATATTCGATATAATATTAGATAATATACTTATACTTAATGCATAGTATAGCGTAAGAATATATATATATATATATATATATATATATATATATATATATATATATATATATATTAT
>MU720954.1:40547-53122 GCA_026770625.1 Nicotiana glauca
TTTTTGGAAGAGCTGGGCAGCTGGTATCTGGTATTTCCGCTTCTGCGGAAATGGGACCGCAGAGGCGGTAGGGTGGACCGCAGAAGTGGTTTTTGATCTGGGGCAGGAGGATCGCAGATGCGGTCCAGATTCCGCAGAAGCGGAACCGCATCTGCGGAGGAGGTGACCGCAGAAGCGGAAAGACTGGGGTCGTTTTGAATCGCATAAGCAGGACCGCGGAAGCGGGAAAGTCATCGCAAAATCGGAAATCCTGGGCATGGACGGTAACCGCAAAAGCGGCCAAGAATCCGCAAAAGCGGAACCGCATAGGCGGTCAAAAGTTCGCAGAAGCGAAAGTGACTGAAGGTAGTGGGTTATTTTAAAGCGTGGGTTGAGTTCATTTCAATCCATTTTTCTTCCATGGGAGCGATTTTGGAGCAACTTTGGAGCGTCCTTTTCATCATCAAGCGTGGGGTAAGTAATTTCTACTGGTTTTATGTTAAATATAAGTTTATACATGGAATTAATCATGGAAATTAGAGTAAAAATTGAGGTTTTGGTTGAAAACCTAGAAAATTATAAACTTGGATTATAGCAACGATTTTGAGTATGGAATTAGGAGAATCATATATTTGAGTTCCTAAGTGTCACAGCTCCTTTTTACTCTACCATTTAATTACACCACGGGAAGGGATATAATAAAAGGAAGGAGTTTTTCCAATTTAAGGACAGTCGGAACATGATTTATTTATTTAAATTTCAGAGTCGGCACTTGGGAAAATAATGGTGTCCCAAGTCACCGAAAAGTTTGACTCTGTTACAGTCTGCGAACTAGAAATCCGGATAAGGAATTCTGTTAATCCGGGAGAAGGTGTTAGGCACTCCCCAATTCCGTGGTTCTAGCACGGTCCCTCAACTGTTGTATTTGTTTTTATCTGATTTCTATATATGTTTCATTTTTTATGTGCATTAATATTCCACTTTATTATTGAATTTTTACAAGAATTGCAATGTCGTGAAAATGTATTTTTTGAACCACACCGTACCAGTACGCCTGTGGTTTTTAAACACATTTAGACTTCATTGAGACTTGGATTTGGATCACATAAATGTGCATCCGTATTAGGAAAGTAATATTATTATAAATCGTGCCTAAAGTATCTACGTCTTGTTAACTTTGGGAAAGACCGTGAAACTTGCTAAACGGTCCTTCCAAATCTAAGATTTTTTATAACAATTATTTGAGGGCCCCGCAATTGTATATTTAAAGCGGCGAGACTCATTTTATTTTTATTAAGGTCATACCTAACGTATACTATATTTTCTAGTTAATTTGTCTCTAATAATAAGAAGAGTCTTAATTTATTATTATTGCTTAAGAATTACTTTACTTTGAGAAAGGACTTTGTAATCTACTCACACTAGTTTCATCTCTAAAATTAAGCACCGATTTCCTATGGCCTGGGCCTGATGGCAGGCCCAAATCTGTGTCTTGTAAACCTTGGAATCCAAGATTGAGTCTTAGGCGTGGTTATAGCCGGACTACCGCTTGGCCAAATTTTCTTCTTAAATCAATGGGGAACCACAAATTTGAGCAGGAAATTCAAAGTCTACATATGAACAAAGAGACCCAGGATTTGATTGCTTTTTTCAAATTTTAAAACATAAATCTCATCATATGACCAACCTAGATTTACTTTCCATTTTAAAACACTATGCAAACGAGACACTCATAAATACAAAAATCATGGATTCAACTACATACATATGACTAATTTCAGATGCATAAATTGATAACTTGATTGCCTATTTGTAATTTTCGTATTCATTAATATATTCATTAAGCTTTTCGATCAACTCCCCTATTGATCGAGTACAAAACTGCATATTAGAAATTCATCTCATGACTGATTAAATTCCATATATGAATCAAATGAAAACTAGCGAAATTACGTGTCCATTCATATACTAATAAACTTGAATGCTAATATCTAACTCAAACAGTTCCATTTATCACAAACTATAAAATGTTCCAGTCATCTAAACTCCTACTATTACTGCTGCTACTACTGTACAACTAAAAATCAAATTAATACAACATTTAGCAAATTGACATCAAATTAACATGCTCTAGATTTCATTTCCTCAATTAACCAGTACATACAAATTAAGTCCTTCAACATCAAATGAAGCTGGAAAAATACCTGAAATAACAAGGAAATGGAATAGAAGAATACTGATCAGCAGCAACACACACGATAGATCAACAGCAACACTTAGATGAGTTCAAGCAACAGTGATCAACTCAAATCCAGCCCAGAAATATAGTTTTCACAGCAAAATCATATCAGAAAGTTTTTTTAAATCTTCGAATCCAATAACTCTAACCAAAACTAGTTTGAATTCATTCACAGGCTTCAAATCAAATCTCGAATTCAGCCTACTGTAATAACAGTTTGTTTTTATTGATTTTCTAATTGATTTTCTGATTGTTTTTGGATTTTTGACATGAATTTGAAGTGTAAAAGGGAAAAAAGTGATCTGAAAGTGTTAATTTCAGATCTGAAGTTTGACAGATATTTTTGGAAATTTTCTAAGGTGCTCAAAACTTATAGGGTTCAAAAGTCTTTTCAATCAAGGCAAATACATGGCTATTTATAGAGTTAAATGGGAGGGAACTTCAAATTTCATTTATTTGCTTGTTAGTCCTCTAATTTCTAACTTGTTGCACAAGTAAGTGCAATTGCTTATCTAAAATGTAAACTTGTGACGACTCGACCCGTCGTCTCAGGTATTACCACCCCGTTTCCCCCTTATTATATTGCTTTATGTTTCATTATCGGTATTGGGTGTGTTAGAATTTAATTGGAGTAAATTTATTAAGAAATGAGACACTTAGTCTCTTTTAAGAAGGCGTAAGTTGAAAAAATCAACCGGACGTTGACTTATGAGTTAGAGGGCTCGAAATTGAATTCTGATGATTCGGTTAGCTCCGGGTGATAATTTAAGGCTTAGGAGCGCAATTGGAAGTAATTTTGGAGGTCCGGTGAAGAAGTTAGCCTATTTTGGTGAAGTTAATATTTTTGCAAATTCCGGTTGATAGGTGATATTTTGATCTGGGAGTCGGAATAGAATTCCGAGAGTTGCAGTAGCTTCGTTAGGTGATTTTGGACTTGTCCGCAAAATTTCAGGTTATTCGGACGTCGTTTGGTTGGGTTTCGAATCGAATGAGAGTTTTTGAAGTTTTGGTTTAACTTAAGCCTTGATTTGATGAAAATTGACGATTTTGATGTTAACGGTAGTGTTTTTATGGCTCGAGAAAGTTTGAATGGAGTATTAGAATGTATATGTGCTTTTGGTTGATGTCCCGGGGGCCTCGGGTGTGTTTCGGGTGAGTTTTGAGCGAGTACGGACATCCCGGGATTTAGAAAATGGATGGGGCTGTCATTTGGGCGAGGACCGCACACCTATTAGTGCGGGGGCGCGCTGGCGCGCTGGCATAGCGCTGGGCGTGGTCAGGCGATGCGGCCCGTGATCGTGAAGACCTGCAGATCACTGGTCGTACTTCGGAAGCTCATATCTTTTGATCTACAAGGAATTTAGAGGTGATTCAAAAACGAAAGTTTTAGCCCTTCGTGTCTAGTTTCCAGAAAGATAAAGAAGTCGTAATATGGACATCTGTAACGAAAGTTATGGCTAAAAAACTAAAGCCTGTCACTACAAAGCGAAAGTTGCGCAGCCGCGACCATTTTTGTGCGACCGCACTCCCTGGGCGCGGACCGCGACCATTTTTGTGCGGTCAGCACTGTCGGAATCCGAGAGGTACTCTATAAGTACAAGGTTTTGGGGTTTATTTGATTTTTGGACCTAGAGAGCTCGGATTTTGGCAATTTTCCGAAGGTTTTTCAAGAAATTCATCGGGGTAAGTAATTCTAACTCAGATTTGGCTAGATTACATGAATATATCATTGAATCCATCATTTAATTTGTGATTTGGGATGGAATTTGGGAAGAAAATTGGTGAAATCTCCCAAAATATAAATTAATGCTTTGAAGGACCAAACGATATCGGAATTGGGAGTTCTTGGTATGTACGGACTCGTGGCGAGACGAGGATTCCGGAAATGTAAATTTCAAAATTTTTCGGGATGTGGGCCCGGGGCTCGGGTTTTGCCAATTTCGTAATTTTTAGTATTTTTCGAGTTCTTTCGATTGGGTTATGTCCCATTAGCATATTGTGATATATTTGCCCTGATTTTGGTTAGATTTGACGCGCGTGGAGGCCGGTTTGAGGGGCAAAGGCGTCGCGGGCTAGAGATTTCGCCGGTTCGAGGTAGGTAATATTTGTAAATGATGTCCTGAGGGTTTGAAACCCCGGACTTGCACATCATAGTGCTGTATTGTGGTGACTTGCACGCCAGGTATGAGCGTGGGTTAGAGCACCATTGGGGATTGTGACTTGGTCCGTCCCAGTTGTTGATTTTACCGCGTATTTGATAAAGAATTATTGATTGTTATCATAAATTGGGCTTATTGCCATACTTGGGCTTCGTGCCAAATTATTTGAAATCTTTTGTGAATTTCCATCACTATTATCCTCAGAAATCGAGATATTATCTGAATACAGTCCAATTGAATTATATTATTTGTGAACTCAGCTATGTTTGTACTCAACTCGAGATTTAAATGATATCTAAAATGTCAATGAGCTGAGCACTACTGTTTTACTGAGGCCTAAGAGGCTTGTGATTATTTCTTGACTTTTTCTTTTCCCAATTTCCATCTGAGAGGATATGTTGAGTGATGTGAGGAGGCTTTCAGGCCTCGAGTATTATGTGATGAGGCTCTCAGACCTCGTGTGTGATGTGTGAAGGCTTTCAGGCCTATTGATATTGTGCTTGGGCTGTAGGAGCCCTTTAGGAGTCTGTACACATCCCCAGTGAGCACAGGGTACCCAAGTGAGTTGGGAGTGGGCCCGAGAGGCCGTTGTTTGTGTCTGGTGAGTTGGGAGTGGGCCCGAGAGGCCGTTGTTTGTGTCTGGTGAGTTGGGAGTGAGCCCGAGGGGCTGTTATTGTGTCTGGTGAGTTGGGAGTGAGCCCGAGGGGCTGTTGTTGTATTCTGGTGAGTTGGGAGTGAGCCCGTGGGGCTGATACTATACCGAGATTCGATATATAGCCCGAGGGGCAAACTTTTGATTATTTCTTAATTGTTGAAATGGTTGTTACCACTGTTTTAAAAAAGAGAATTATCCGATACCTTATGGTTCTTATTGTATGATAGATTTTATTGCTTGAGATAGCATTATATTTCAGATATTTTTATAAAGGATTTTTATGGAACTACTGATTCTCATAAAAGGATTGTACTGTCCTTTATAGCATGATGGAGTGCTCTTACGTGATTTCTTGCCTCTCAGCATTATTTACTTTTATTACCACGGAGTTGGAAGTACTCACTCTACTCCTTGCACCTCACGTGCAGTTACAGGTATTGATCACCCGGTAGCGGGTTATTAGCAGATTGAAGGTAATACTGTTGTAGCTGAGCAAGGTGACCGCCAGCGTTCACGGCATCAGACTTCATCTTGAACTTCAGATTTCGTTTCATATATATATATAGTTGAATCTGTAGTTGTGTTCCTACATCTTAGATGCTCGTGACTTGTGACACCCCGGTCGGGCTGAGTTGGGTTGTATATATATTGTTAATCAACGCCATTTAAGCTGTATTTTTCTATTCGATATGTTTAAGAGTTGTTAAAAAGGCAATTTGGGTTAGGTGGATGGCCTTGTCTTCACGAGAGACGCCATCACGACAAAGTTTGGGAATTTGGGTCGTGACAAAACTACAGCCCTTTCTAGAATATTCTAGCTAATTCTATATTATTCCTACCCCTTTTAATTCCTATTCTACCCTCACTTCCTTTTAATATTCACTGAATTGCCTTTTTATGCTGCCCATATTACTCCTACTTCATAAGGTTTATTATCTTTATGCCACTTTCTCTACCCAGAATACCCCCTGAAACCTTTCTACAATTACAATTAACCATTTTAACCCCAAAATGTCCTTTTACTAATCTGAATTACATCCTAGTTTCAATCAAATTTCAGTAATTAAATTTTACAGCTATAACCAGTCTTAACAACTAACTAAGGTATTTATTGATAACAATTAATAGAATAACTAAGCTAAACCAGCTACACTAATTAAAACTAACTAATTATCAACACTAAGGAACAAAACTTAGAATAAAAATTAACTTGATAATCACATTTAGATCAGAACTCAAAGCAACATAAATTAAAACAGAAAATTCACATTAGACAATAGTAAACACAGAACCAATTAAAAATAAGAATTTTAACATCTAAACTATACTAAAATTAATGTGGATTATGGTGGAATTGAAAAACAATCCTATGTTACCTATTGAGCAGAAATCATGATATATATATCTATCTTAGCACGAGAAGAGTAATAAAGAATTTGTTAACGAACTTACTGCCAAAACCAAAATCTAATTCACTACCAATTTTCAAAGTCCAAACTTAACGAGTCAAAATCCAATGAATATTAACCCCAAAGACTTGACAAAAACCATACATGCAGGCATAAAAATAAGGAAGAAAAGAAAGAAAACTCACTGAATCAAGAAATACAGCCAGCTTTTGGAATCCCCAATCATTCAAAATTTCGACACGTAACATACCTAGCCAGGTGTTTTTCATAAGAGAACACCTGATTAGGCATGTTATGGTCCGAAATTTTGGGGATTTATTATTTTCTTTTTCTCTCTTTTTTCTTTTTTTTTTCTTTTCTTCATTTTTCTTGATTTTCCAGGGTTTTCAAAACCTTGGATATCATTTTCTTGGATCCTTAACTTCAGGCAAACCTTCGAGTCTTCTTTCGGTGAAAAAGACTCTTAGAATAAGGGTTGTGATGTTTAAGGAATGTTATGGGATGGTTTTGAAGTAGTGTTGTTCATCGGCATGGAATTCTGGCAACACTCAAATTAATATTCGAAGAGATTTGGGCCTATTCGAAGGAAAAGACTTAGAGGAATGGAAAGAGGAGGCCTAGGGGATTCTAGGGTGTTAAGGGTGGAGGCAGAATCAAACCTTGTGTTCGCCGGAGTAGGATTCCGGTGACACTTGAATGAATATTCGAGGGGTTCTGGTTAGTTTCGAAGAAAACTGGTTACAGGGGGGTGGAAGAGGAGGTCAAGACCTTCCTGTGGTGTTAATGGTGAATTCATCACCGTTAGTTGTATTTCCCGCCGGTAGGGTTCCGGCGGGGTAAATGAGAGGAGAAGGGGAAGGGGCGGCCAGGGTTTAGGTTTAGAGGGAGTGATATGAAATGAATGGTGTAATACATTTTGTATATTTAAAACCTTAGGATTATTAGGGATCGTTGGATTGGACATATTTAACGGCTGAGATTTGTTATCACTTACACGACGTCGTTTTGATTAGTGATGATTCAATCCTGGCCTTTGGATTATTTAAATCAACGGCCAGGATTTGACGACTTAAACATCGTCGTTTGGTTTAAAAGATGGCCTGTATATCTGGCCGTTTGATCAAGATTTTAAACGGCCAAGATTAAACGGACGCATACGACGTCGTTTTGGTTCTTCCCGGACTGGACTGGGTAGACAATTGGGCCTGGGTCGCTTGGGGCCGGGATTTTGGGGGTATTTTGAGCCCAAACTATTTTTACTTTGATTTTCTTTATTGAATTTGCTTCCTTTTGTATTTTGTATTTTTTAGTATTTTTGCATTGGTATTTTTTTGATTTTTGTAAGACTAAAATAAAACCTAATTAAACTAATTAAATCCTAATTAAACTATTTAAATTCTTAAAATCAATTATCAACTAAAGATGCCTAAGAACTATATATTCTTTAATTTTCTTTTAAATTGTTCTAAAATGAATTAATACCCACTTAATACCAAAATGTAGAATTAAATTCCTAAATGCATATTATATTTTTTTTTGTATTTTCCCATGCACAAATAACATGCAGACAATTAACACAAAATCCACAGAAATTGTAAAAATAAGAGAAAATTGTTTTGTTTGAATTTTATGGGAATAAACTCATATGTAGGGTAATCACGTGCTCACAGCTGCCCATCTTTGCTCGGGAACACGAAGAGTTTCCGTGGAAAGATAAGTGAGCAAATATGAGCGATTTTTACTCGTTTGAATATTCCGTTGTGAAGAATTTTGAAACGTTTTGACCGCACCCTGCTTCAGAGGTTGCCTACATATCCTGGGCTAAATAGGAATCAGGTCAGTGTAGTTCAGAAATGTCTGGTAGCTGGGACTACCAGGGACTGTGATCTCACTACTGTTGCTGTTGTTACTGCTGACTGACCCCTTAGTACATCATGGTAAAAGAAACTAGCCTAAGCTATGATCTATAAATTATAATAAATCCTATCTATGTCTTCCAGCTTGTTCTTGTGTTGCCTTGAACTTGTATCTTGTGTTCTTCCAATGACATTCTTGTTGTTGTCTCGATGATGTTTGATTACTTCAATGTGTGTCCATTTTCCAGGTGGGCTCCTGCTTACTGCATTTGAAAAGATATTCCCTTGTTTTTTAGGTGGGCTCCTGCTTGTGATTCCTTTTAAAAATGTATTCCCTTTGTTCTCCAGGTGTGCTCCTGCTTACGACAAAACAAACAAAACAAAGAAAAATTTCTTCCCCAGTTTGGTAACTGGGTGTAATATGTTATCGAATATTAAAACTGACAGTTTAAATTGAATTGTACTTCCCTTGTTCTCCAGGTGGGTGCCTGACTGCTGAAACTTTAAATGTATTCCCTTGTTTTCCAGGTGGGCTCCTGATTGCTGAACTTGAAAAGTATTCCCTTGTTCTCCAAGTAGGCTCCTGATTGCTGAACTTGAAAAGTATTCCCTTGTTCTCCAGGTAGGCTCCTGATTACAAAAATAGACAAACGAAGAAAATTTTCTGCCCCAGTATGGTGACTAGGCATATCATGTTATCAGATGTTACAATTCAAAGTTAGAGTTTAGATTATACTTTCCTTATTTTCCAGGTGGGTGCTTGCTTACTGCATTTGAAAAGATATTCCCTTGTTCTTCAGGTGGGCGCCTGCTTGCTGAATTTGAAAAGATATTCCCTTGTTCTTCAGGTGGGCGCCTGCTTGCTGAATTTGAAATATATATTCCCTTGTTCTTCAGGTGAGCGCTTGTTTACAACAAATATACAAAACAAAGAAACTTTCTGCCCCAGTTTGATAACTAGGTGCATGATGTTACCAAATGTTAACTTGAAAGATAAAGTTGTATTATACTTTTCTTGTTCTTCAGGTGGGTGCCTGCTTGCTGAATTTAAAAAGATATTCCCTTGTTCTTCAGATGGGCGCCTGCTTGCTGAATTTGAAATGATATATTCCCTTGTTCTTCAGGTGGGTGCCTGCTTACTATTGGTTGAAAAGATATTCCCTTGTTCTTCAGGTGGGCGCCTGCTTGCAAACATTATACAGAAAGAAGAAAATTTTCTGCCCCAGTTTGATAACTGGGTACAACATATTATTAAATGTACAAATTGAAAGCTAAAAATTGTACTTCCCTCGTTCTTCAGGTGGGCACCTGATTACTGAGGTTGAAATGGATTCCTTTGCATATGGTTGCTTTCCTTTAAAACTTAAACTGTCTTCCCTTATTCTCCAGGTGGGTGCCTGACTGCTGCAACTTTCTGTGCTCCCTTGTTATCCACATTGGTCACGTTCACTTTAAAGTAAGAATTTGAATCTTTTGTCCCTGTTCTAATCAAAGAACAATTTGTTAGTATAAAATGGTGGTTAGCTATTGGCATTCTTGTTGGCCATGCTCCCAATTTGAACTTGCTCCGACTTGCTTCTTTGAACTTGTTTTGCCTTGCCGTGATTTCCTGGCTATCTTTAAGATTTTCTGATCTTGATGACCCAAATGTTTTCCTCATGTCACTGTCTTGGTGTTTCTTTCTCTTTCTTGAGAGCTTTTGCTTCTTTCTCCAAATATCTGATTACCATAGGCCCTTTCTTGTTTTAACTGTCCTTTAATAAGTCCCGATCTCATTGTGCCATATAACTGAGAAGCTGGTAGTTAGTTTTGACTGAGAATGTCTTATAGACATATTTCAAGAAAATGAAATGCAATGACCTCGAAGTTTTGAGGATAGAAGGACGCTGAAAAGAGAAAGAGGATAAAATTTATCTGAGTGGGAAAGAAGATTCTTTTGATCATGCCATGCATTTTGGATTAACCATCCTAGTCTGTCCAACCAACAACTGTCAATTGCCACATTTTGCATCTTCATATTTCACAACCCGATCTTTAATGAAACCCAAATCTTGCTTGTTTTGCCGCCTTTTAACCACAGACTTCTTTCATTTTCTTGCCTTGGAATTCACTTTCGCCTTATGGTGCCCGTGAGGGTTTTCACCAATAAGACTCTCTCATCTTAATATCTCTTAATTCACATCGCGTTACGGTGCCCGTGAGGGTTTTCACCAATAAGACTCTTCTCATTTTAATATCTCTCACCTCACATCGCCTTATGGTGCCCGTGAGGGTTTTCACCGATAAAACTCTCTCATTTTTGGTCTTTCATTTTCTGGTACCAAAGTGTTGTCCATAACATGATTCACCTTACCTGCTTGTATTGATATTTCTTAAAATTGATCAAAAGGTCTTTCTTTGGACCGTAATGTGGCTTTTGGATGGGTTTAGAAAAAAAAAGGTATAAAGGCTCAAATATTCCAATGTGGGTTCAAAAATTACAACTTTCGGAATCATTTCTTCCACACCAAACATAACTTCTGCCCCAGTTTAATTCTTTGGGGATTCTTGGACTTTCTTCTGTTGTGACTAAACCTCAGTGAGGCTGCCTACGTACCCTTTCGGGATCAAGTCAAACGTAGTTCGAACATAAAATCGCTTCATTGTTGCGATGTTTCCTTCCTCCCATTTTTCTTCTTTTCTTTTCTTTTCTTTTCTTTTCTTCTCTTTTTCTTTTTCCTCTTTCTTTTCTTTTCTTTTCTTTCCCTTTTTTTCTTTCTTTTTCTTCTTTTTCTTCTTTTTCTTTTCTTTCTTTCCTTTTATTCAATTGATTTCCCCATTCAGTCCTTGATTTTGTTATTGATTTCGAAAGAGGGATATGAAAGAAAATAAAGTAAGGCTCAAAAGGGGTAACAATGGATAAAGTGTTTGGATAGCGAAACAAAATGCCTTCATCATTTCAATTTCAAAAATATGACAAATACAATCAGATACATAAAGATAAAGAAATCATACATAATATCTCTTGACTGCATCGGAATTGATATCCATTTCTACACATTTGCCTTCCATATCTGTTAGGTATAATGCTCCGTTGGACAACACTCGCGATACAACAAATGGCCCTTGCCAGTTAGGGGCGAACTTTCCTTTTGCTTCTGCCCAATGAGGTAAGATGCGCCTCAATACCAACTGTCCGACTTCAAATTTTCGTGGACGTACCTTCTTATTATAAGCTCTGGCCATTCGCTGTTGATATAACTGCCCATGACATACTGTTGCCAGTCTTTTCTCATCAATCAAGCTTAATTGTTCCAGCCGGGCTTTGACCCATTCATCATCATCAATTTCTGCCTCCGCAATGATTCGAAGGGAGGGTATTTCAACTTCCGCGGGTATTACTGCTTCCGTGCCATATACCAATGAGTAAGGAGTTGTGCCTACTGAAGTGCGAACAGTAGTGCGATATCCCAGCAAAGCAAATGGTAATTTCTCATGCCACTGCCTCGATCCTTCCACCATTTTCCGAAGAATCTTCTTAATATTCTTATTGGCTGCTTCAACTGCTCCATTCGCCTTAGGACGGTATGGTGTGGAATTGCGATGTGTAATTTTAAACTTTTGACACGTCTCTGCCATCAAATGACTATTAAGATTTGCCCCATTATCTGTTGTAATCACCTTCGAAATCCCAAACCGGCAAATGATGTTTGTATGTACAAAATCAACCACTGCTTTCTTGGTTACCGACTTGAATGTCCTCGGTTCAACCCATTTAGTAAAATAATCAATGGCAACCAGAATAAATCTGTGCCCATTAGATGCTGCTGGCTCGACCAGCCCGATGACATCCATACCCCAAGCAATGAAGGGCCAGGGTGCCGACATCGTATGCAACTCATATGGTGGAGAATGGATCAAATCTCCATGTACATGACATTGATGACATTTTCGCACAAATCTGATATAGTCTCGCTCCATAGTAAGCTAGTTATATCCCACTATGAGAATTTTCTTTGCTAGCACATACCCACTCATATGTGGACCACAGACTCCTGCATGTACCACGGCCATAATTGTTGTATCTTGCTTTGCATCCATACACCTCAACAAACCAAGGTCCGGGGTTCTTTTGTACAAAACCCCTCCACTAAAGAAAAATCCACTTGCTAATCGTCTAATAGCTCTCTTTTGATCCCCTGTGGCCTGTGCCGGATACGCTCCCGTTCTGAGGTACTCTTTAATATCATGGAACCACGGCTCACCATCGAGTTCCTCTTCTACCGTATTACAATAAGC
>MU720955.1:8456-22316 GCA_026770625.1 Nicotiana glauca
GCACTTTCTCTTTTAAAAGGAGAAGCTGTTATTACTTGTCCTTGGACAGGTATTAGAATTTCTTCTAATGGTGGAGTAGTAGTTTCGACTATACTACCTTGTTTTGTATACCATTTATTAATGATCATTTGTAATGATTCTTGTTGATTTGGAATTTGTCCAGTTAATTCAAACCATTTAAAGAATTCGATATTACATCTAATTCTTTTCATATCTTTGATCCATTTATCTTTAAAAGATAATCTTTGGGGTTTTGGGTATGTTTCTGTCACGACCCAAAATCCCGAACCCGGTCGTGATGGCGCCTCTCGCGAGGACAAGGCCAGCCAGTCAACAAAACATTTCATCTCTTGTAATTACATAGCAAGAATAAGTCTAAATCATAGTCAATATAATATTAAATGTGAGATAAACGTGATAGAACAGAGAAACCATCCCCAACTCAGCCCGAAATCGGGGTGTCACAAGTCACGAGCATCTAAAGAATCTAAACACTATTATAAGACCAGTAATATACATAATGGAATTTAGAATCAAAGGAAGAGATACGATGCCTTGAACACTGACAGTCACCTTGCTCATCTACGATGGCTAAATCTCCAATCAGCTCAAAACCCGCTATCGGGTGAACAATTACCTGCATCTGCACACGCGGTGCAGGGAGTAAAGTGAGTACTCCAACTCAGTAAGTAATAAAAATAAATAATGACTGAAAGCATGAAATCTCATAAGGGCACAATATAGCGCTATCTCACGCAGTAAAATCAGTTATACAGTAAAACAGTGAGTATCAGATAATTCTCTTTTTAAAACAGTAAAGACAAATAATTTCAACAATAAGGATTAATCAAAGCTTGCCCCTCGGGCTCAACATGTAAATCTCAGTATAGTATCAGCCCCACGGGCTCACTCCCAACTCACCAGCACACAACATCAGCCCCTCGGGCTCACTCCCGACTCACTAAACACAAACAACGGCCTTTCGGGCCTACTCCCAACTCACCTGGGTACCCTGCGCTCACTAGGGGTGTGTACAGACTCCGGAGGGGCTCCTACAACCCAAGCGCAATATCAATAGGCCATAAAGCCTTCACATATCACACTCGAGGCCTGAAAGCCTCCTCACATAACACTCGAGGCCTGAAAGTCTCCTCACATCACTCAACATATCCTCACAGATGGCCCTCGGCCTCAATCAGTCCAGAAAATAATCATAAGCCTCTTGGGCATCAGTAAAACAATAGTGCTCAGCTCAACAACATTTTAAATATCATTAAATCTCGAGTTGAGTATAAACGTAGCTGAGTTCACAAAATAATATAATTCAATTGGACTGAGTTCAACTAACATTTCAATTCGTGAGGAAAATAGTGATGTAAATTCACAAAAGATTTCAGGTAATTGGCACGAAGCCCAAATATGGCAATAAGCCCAAATCATGGTGAAAAACAGTAAATCTTTATCAAATACGCGGTAAAATATCAACTGGGATGGACCAAGTCACAATCCCCAATAGTAAATGACCCCGCGCTAGTCATACAACGCGTGTCTTATCTCAACATAGCAGTATGTTGTGCAATTCGGTGTTTCAAACCCTCAGGGCATCATTTAAAATCATTACTCACCTCAAGACGGTCAAACGTCTACTCCGCTATGCCCTTGCCTCTCGAATTTACCTTTTCGCTCATCGAATCTGGCCAAAACCACAACGAATACATTACAATATGCTAAGGGAATATAACCCAATCGAAAAGACCCAGCTTGTCAAGTGTGCACCCGATTTTCCATGTTTCTATGCTCCGAAAGTATATTTGAGATCCGTCTCATGTTCTGGACTTCAGCACGGTTCAATTGGAGGGTGATTTGACTTATGATGTAGAGTCGGCAGCTATTTTGGAGCGTTAGGTTCGGAAGTTGAGATCAAAAGATATAGCTTCAGTGAAAGTGCAGTGTAGAGGTCGGCCCGTAGAGGAGGCTACTTGGGAGACCGAGCAGGAGATGCGAAGCAGATATTCTCACCTGTTTGAGGCTTCAGGTATGTTTCTTCACTCGTTCGAGGACGAATGTTTGTTTTAGTTGGGGAGGATGTGATAACCCGACCATTCATCTCATGAATTATCGGCCTGTTTTCCCAATTTCTGCTTCTTATTGCTTTGTTCATCTGTGTTTTGAGGTATCGGGTTGGTTGGATTGGATCCGGATTGGTTTGGGTGAAGTTTGAGATACTTAGTCTCTTTTAAGAAGGCTTAAGTTGGAAAAGTCAATTGGATGTTGACTTATGTGTTAGAGGGCTCGGATGTGAGTTTCGGTGGCTCTATTAGCTTCGAGAGGTGATTTATGTCTTAGGAGTGTGATCGAAATGAGTTTTGGAGGTTTGGAGTAAAGTTAGGCTTGAATTGGCGAAGTTGATATTTTAGCGATTTTTGGTTGATGGGCGAGATTTTGATATAGGTGTTGGAATGGAATTTCGAGAGTTTCAGTAGCTTCGTTATGTCATTTGGGATGTGTGTGAAAAATTTTAGGTTATTCGGACGTGATTTGGTTGGGTTTTTTTATCAAAAGCGGAATTTGGAAGTTTTTAAAAACTTAGGCTTGAATTCTAGGTGTTTTGGTTGAATTAATGTTGTTTGATGTGTTTTGATGATTGGAACAAGTTTGAATGAGGTTTTAGAATGTGTTGGTGCTTTTGGTTGAGGTCCCGGGGGCCTCAAGGTGATTTTGGGTGGTTAACGGAGGTGTTGGAACGTTATTGCAGCTTCAGATTTGCTGCTTCTGGTGTTTTCGCACCTGCGGTTTGGGGACCGCAGGTGCGGCGTCGCATATGCGTGAGAAGAACCTTAAAAGGGATTTTGAAAAAAAAAGGTCTGGGACCGCAGATGTGAAAGAGGGGTCCGCACATGCGGAGCCGCAGATGCGGTTTGGGATGGATTAATAAATTTCCACAGAAGCGGAGCTTTGACCGCAAATGTGATACTGCAGAAGCTGATTTTTGACCGCCGACGCGGAAAGGCCTGGGCATACCATATATGTTATTTTACTTCGCGACTTTGGGTTATTTTTACCATTGTTGCCTTCGATCTTGGAGTTTTTGGAGCAATTCTGAAGAGGGAAATCAAGTGACTTCATTAAGGTAAGGAATTTTGGACCTAAAACTCAATTCTATGGTATATTTTCATGGATTTAGGGTTGTAATTAAAGGAAATGAAAGGCTAAAACGGAGGATTAGGGCTTGAGTTTAAGAGACTTCTAAATGGGGATTTGAGGGGCGATTAAGACTCCGATTTTTGTGTTCTTGGTATGTATGAACTCGTGGAAAGATGAGGAATCTAATGATGTGAAAATTTCTGAGTTTCGAGATGTGGGCCTAGGGCTCGAGTTTTGCTAATTTCAGGATTTTTGGTATTTTTCGATTGTTTTCGCTTGGGTGTTATTCCCTTAGCATATTGTGATGTTCTCGTTCTAATTTTGGATAGATTCGACGCACGTGGAGGCCAATTCGAAGGGCAAAGGCATTGCGATCTAGGGATTTAGCTGGTTCGAGGTGATTAATGATGGCAAATGATGTTCTGAGGGTTTGAAACCCCGGACTTTATGTTGTAGTACTATATGGAGGTGTGGCACATGCTCGATGACGAGCGTGGGGTCGTGCACTACTAGGGATTTGGACTTAGTCCGTCCCGGTTGATGATTTTACCATATATTTGATTGAAAACTATTTGTTATCATCGTTTATTGGGCTGAATGCCATATTTGGGCTTCGTGCCAACTATTTGAACCCTTCGGGGATTTTATTTGATGTTTCCTCAATGTTTTGACTTAGTATTTGAACTCAGTCGTGTTAATTTCCATTGTTTTACTACTCAGCCGTTTTTACTCAGTTTTGAGATTTAAATGATATATTAAATGATGTTTGGGCTGAGACACTGTTTTACTATTGCCCGAGGGGCTTGTGATGATTTTTGACTGAGTAAGGCCAAGGGCCTATATTGTGAGGAGATACTAGTACTGATTGGAGGCCGAGAGCCTAAGATATCTGTTCCACGAGGTGGTTTGATTGATATGAGGCTAAGGGCCTAGATTTGATACCACGAGATGGCTTGTTATTGCGCTTGGGCCGTACGGGGCCCCTCCAGGAGTCTGCACACCCCCAGTGAGTGCAGGTACCCATTGTGATGTGAGTTTGAGCCCGAGGGGCTGTTACTGTTATGAGATGTTGCCCAAGGGGCGGATGTGGTGTTACTGTGCCCGAGGGGAACATTCCTATTTGTTTATGTTGTCATAATTAACTGTCAATCACCTGTTTTACTGGTTTAAAGAGCATTTCCTCGATTTTTACTGGTTTTACTGAGGTTAATTGATTTTATTGCTTCATTATAGACTACCATATGATTTACATGTTTTCTTGCTTTCAGTCATTATTTATATTCATTACTCACTGAGTTGGAGTATTCACTTTACTCCATGCACCCTGTGTGCAGATTCAGGCATAGCTGGTTCCGCTCCGGAGTATTGATTTCCTCCAGTTCCAGGCAGGTTTTGTCGGAGATTACGAGGTAGATGTTGGCGTCCGCAGCCCCATGTCTCTACTCCTCTATCATTTCTGTTTCTTACAAACATTTGTAGTAGTTTATGACTTTAGTAGACTGTATAGTGACTTGTAGATGCTCTTGACTTGTGACACTCCGGTTAGGACTGTGTTGGGTTGAATATTCGCATTATTCCATATATTTCCGCTATTCTGAATTATTAAATCGTGTTTAGACTACTTTATGTTGTTTAACTGCGTTAAAAGATGAATTGGATTAAACTGTCCTTGTCTTCACGAGAGGCTCCATCACAACCGGGTTCGGGGTTAGGGTCGTGACATGTGGTCCCACGTGTGCATCTGCGGAATCCACTTATCCGCTCAAGGACCGCACCTACGATCGTAATACCGCACATGTGCTATCGCAGGTGCGCTCGAACAACCGCATCTGTGGTTCCGACTCCCTATGCCCATTTCCGCATTTGCGACCCTCTGGGTGCTTCTGCGAGCCCGCACTTGCGGTCCCCAAGCCGCAAACAGGTGCGGTTATGATAGAACTTCAGTAGCTTCAAGTGCAATTTCCAACTCCAAACTTCCCGTCAACCATCCGAAATCACCCCGAGACCCCCTGGGCCTTAACCATAAAGTACAGATAAGTCATATACCACCATTCAAACTTATACCAATCTTCAAAACACCTAAAACAACATCAGAACATCACATTAACCATGAATTCAAGCCTAAGAACTCCAAAAATTTCCAAATTCCGCTTGTAATCAAAAAGTCTATCAAATCTCATCCGAATGACCTGAAATTTTGCACACACATCAAAAATGACACAACGTACCTACTCCAACTTCCGAAATTCCATTCCGGTCCCTATATCAAACTCTCCGCTACCAACCGGAAAATGCCCAAAATTTCAATTTCGCCAATTCAAGCCTAAATCTACCCCGAACCTCCAAACCACATTCCGATAACGCTTCTAAGTCCCAAATCACCTCACGAAGCTATCTGAATCATAAAAACCAAATTCCGAGACTATTAACCACAAGTCAACTTCCGATTGACTTTTCCAACTAAAAGATCAACTTAAGAGACTAAGTGTCTCAAACCTTTCTAAAACCGTTCCAAATTCGGACCGACTATCCTGATACCATATAACATAGATGAAAAAAGCATAAAGAAGCAGAAATAGAAGTAAACGGAGCGGTAACTCATGAAATGACCGGCCGGGTTGTTACATCCTCCCCCTCTTAAACAAACGTTCGTCCTCGAACAAGTCAAGAAATATACCTGAAGTCTCAAATAGGTGAGGATATCTACTTTGCATCTTTTGCTCGGTCACCCAGGTAGCCTCCTCCACAGGCCGACCTCTCCACTAGATTTTCACTAAAGTTATATCCTTTGATCTCAACTTTCGAACCTGACGCTCCAAAATAGTTATTGGCACTACATCATAGGTCAAATCACCCTCTAACTGAACCGTGTTGAAATTCAGAACATGAGACAGATCCCTAATATACTTCCGGACCATAGAAATATGAAATACCGGGTGGCAGAGCAACCTCATAAGCCACTTGCCCAATCCTCCAAAGCACCTCAAAAGGCCCAATGAACCGTGGACTCAATTTAGCCTTCTTCCCAAATCTCATAACACCCTTCATGGGTGAAACCTTCAGTAGAACCTTCTCCCCAACCATATAGGACACATCACGAACCTTCTTGTCATTATAACTCTTTTGTCTCAATTGCGCTATACGAAGCCTCTCCTGAATCACCTTCACCTACACTAATTCCGTACCCAAAAGCTTGGCCTCACCCGACTCGAACCATCCAATCGAAGATCTACACCACTTCCCATATAGAGCCTCATATGGATCCATCTGAATACTCAACTAGTAGCTGTTGTTATAAGCAAACTCCGCAAGCGGTAGAAACTGACCCCATGAACCACTGAAGTCAATCACACAAGCACGCAACATGTCCTCCAATATCTGAATAGTATTCTCGGACTTCCCGTCCGTCTGAGGCTGAAAAGTTATGCTCAACTCGACCTCAATACCCAACTCTCTCTGCATGGCCCTCCAAAACTGCAAAGTAAATTGAGTGCCTCTATCTGAAATGATAGAAACTGGGACACCATACAAGCGAACAATCTCTCGGATATATTTTCTACCAGCCGCTCTGAAGAATAGGTAGTACAAATAGGAATGAAGTGTGCAGACTTGGTCAGCCGATCCACAATCACCCAAATAGCGTCGAACTTCTTCTAAGTACGTGGAAGCCCAACTATAAAGTCCATGGTGATCCGCTCCCTCTTCCACTATGGAATATCCATCTGCTGAAGCAAGCTACTCGGTCTCTGATGCTAATATTTCACCGGCTGACAATTGAGACATCGAGCTACAAATTCTACAATATCTTTCTTCATTCTCTTCCACTAATAATGCTTTCTCAAATCCTGATACATCTCCGTAGAACCCGAATGAATGGAATATCGCGAGCTATGGGCCTCCTCCAGAATCAACTCCCGAAGCCCATCCACATTGGGCACACAAATCCATCCATACATCCTCAATACCCCATCATCACCAATGGTTACATCTCTGATATCGTCGTGCTGAACTCTGTCCTTAAGGACAAGCAAGTGAGGATCATCATACCGGCGCTCTCTGATGCGATCACACAAGGAAGACCGAGAAATCACACAAGCCAATACCTGACTAGGCTCCAAAATATCCAACCTCACAAACCGATTGGCCACGCCTGAACGTCAACTGCAAGAGGTCTCTCTCCAACAGGAATAAATGCAAGACTTCCCATACTCACCGCCTTGCGGCTCAAAGCATCGGCCACTATATTGGCCTTCCCCGGATGGTACAAAATAGTAATATCATAGTCCTTTAGCAGCTCCAACCATCTTCGCTGCCTCAAATTGAGATCCTTCTGCTTGAACAAGTGTTGGAGGCTACGATGATCAATAAACACCTCACAAGACACACCATACAAGTAATGCCTCCAAATCTTCAACGTGTGACAATGGCAGCTAACTCTAAATCATGAACAAGGTAGTTCTTCTCGTGGGGATTCAACTGATGAGAAGAATAAGCAATAATTTTACCCTCCTGCATCAACACACACCGAATATCCACTCTCGAAGCATCAAAATACACTATGTATAAACCTAAAGTTAATGGCAATACTAACACTGGAGTTGTGGTCAAGGCAGTCTTGAGCTTCTGAAAGCTTGCCTCACACTCATCCGACCACTGGAATGGAGCACCCTTCTGAGTCAACTTGGCCAAGTGTGATACAATAAATGAAAAATCCCTAAATGAACCAACGGTAATAACGCGCTAATCCAAGAAAACCACGAATCTTTATGGATGAGGATGATTTGAGCCAACTCTGAACCGCCTCTATCTTCTTCGGATCAACCTGAATACACTCACTGGACATCGCGTGCCCCAAGAAAGCCACTGAACTGAGCCAGAACTCACACTTGGAGAAATTTGAATAAAGTTTCTCCTCCCCCAACCGCTGCAATACCACTCTCAAATGCTCCGCGTGCTCCTCCTAACTATGCAAATGCACCAGAATATCATCAATGAAAACTATGACAAACGAGTTGAGATACGGCCAGAACACGTTGTTCATTAGATGTATGAATGTTGCTAGGGCATTGGCCAGCCCAAAAGACATCACAAGGAAGTCATAGTGACATATCGGGTCCTAAAAGCTATCTTAAGAATGTCTGAGTCCCTGATCTTCAGGTGGTGATACCCTGAACGGAGATCAATCTTGGAGAACACCCTCGCTCCCTGAAGTTTATCGGACAAATCATCAATGCGAGATAGGGGAAACTTGTTCTTAATTGTAACCTTGTTCAATTGCCTATAATCAATGCATATCCTCATAGTGCCATTCTTCTTTTTCACAAACAAAACAGCTGTACCCCATGGCAAAACACTAGGCAGAATGATCTCCTTATTGAGGAGTTCCTGAAGCTGCTCCTTCAACTCCGCTAGTGCATAACGGTACGATGGGATAGAAATAGGCTGAGCGCCCGACACTAGGTCAATACTAAAATCAATATCCCTGTCCGGTGGCATGCTCGAAAGGTTTGCGGGAAATACATCGGAAAATCCCTCACAATTGGAACAAAATCAATGGTAGGAGTCTCTGCATTGACATCCCTCACTAGCGCTAATTATGAAAGACAACCTTTCCCAACTATTCGTTGGGCCTTCAGAAATGATATCACCCTACTTGGAACAAAATCGGTCGAACCTCACCACTCAATCCATGGCACTCCCGGTATATCCTACATCACTGTCTAAGAGTGACAGTCCAGAATATCACGGCATGGGGATAACCAATCCATGCCCAAAATCACATCAAAATCCACCATACAGAGTAACGAAAGATCCATCGGGTCTCGAGACCCCCAATGATCACCACACACGATCGGTACACGGTCCATCACAATAATATCTCCCACTGGAGTAGATACACGAATAGACAAAGTAAGAGACTCACGGGGCATATCCAAATAACGAGAAAAATATGATGACACATAAGAAAACGTAGATCCAGGATCAAATAACACAGAGGCATCTCTGTGGCAGAGTAAGACAATACTTGTAATCACAACATCTGAACCAATAGCATTGGGTCTAGCTGGCAGTGCATAGAAATGGGTCTAACTGCCACCTGATCGACCTCTCCCGCTGGGGCGACCTCTAGCTGACTATCCTCAACCCCTAGCTGGTAGGGCGGGTGGTAAAGTAACTGGTGCTGAAGTTGATGGTTGACTCCTATGCTGAGATGAACCGACGAGGACACTGCCTCTACAACAGTGGGACCTAGCATGGAAGAGCCCTGAACTGATGGAGCACGGGACGAACTCTAGGCTGGGAGGGCATTAAGTGATAAATGACCCTACTGAGAACTATGAGAACCATGGCCCGATGATTCCCCATGATAACCTGGGCGAGCTGACTAAGCGTGCCTGAATAGGCGGCCTCTGCTGTGCTAAAACTGACCCCTCAAAGGAGAACCCCCAAAACTACCAGATCCCCGAGGCCTCTTAGCCTCCCTCTCCTCTCACTGCTGGTGAAGAACGGACTCAATCTCGCGAGCGATATCAACAACCTCCTCAAAATAGCACCTGACAACCTCTCCCTGGTCATGAGAATCCGAAGTTGATATGTGAGGCCATCAACGAACCTCCTGATCCTCTCTCTATCCGTAGAAACTAACCAAATAGCATGACGAGATAACTCTGAGAACCTCATCTCATACTGCATCACAGTTATATCTTCCTGTTGCAACTACTTGAACTGCCTGTGCAGCTCCTTCCTACGGGACTATAGCACATACTTCTCCAAAAAGAGAATGTAGAACTGTTGCCAGGTAAGGGGCGCCGCACCAACAGTCCTACGCCTCTCATAAGCCTCCCACCAAGTGAAGGTAGCTCCAGTAAACTAAAAAGTAGTAAATGCAATCCCGCTGGTCTCCAGAATACCCGCGATGCGAAGAATCCTCTAACACCTGTCCAAGAAACCCTTGTCCAAGAAACCCTGGGCATCCTCGACCTCTATACCATTGAAAGTCGGAGGCTGAAGTCTACCAAACCTTTCCAATCTGTGCTGCTCATCCTCTGGCATAACTGGAGCTAAATAACTGAGCAGCGGCCACCGTCTGGGCTGGTGGGGCCTCCGGTGTCTGCAATCCCTGAACCACTTGCTCGAATAACCAAATTCGCACGACATGGATTCAAGAATATGAAGTTTTCCTAAATGTTCTGCAGCCTCCTGAGAATAAATACAAACGTCTCCGTACCGATCCGCGAGTCTCTACCAAACCCGGTCATGACTCGTGAGACCTATGTAACCTAGGCTCTGATACCAACTTGTCACGACCCTAAAATGGACTCGATCGTGATGGCGCCTATCATGAAACTAGGCCAGCCGATAGAAACCCCATAACCAACCCAACAATTATAATAAGTCATTTAAAATTCATCAAATAAGCTAAAATCCAAAAATGTAAGGTAGTAGAATAGTGCAGAAACAAAACACAGCCTGACATCGGGGTGTCACCAGTCATGAGCAACTACATCTCGTCTAAAAATATGAAAAGACAACATAATATGAAATAAAGCTAAAACAAAGCGGAATAAAGAGAGGAAGGAGAAGCACTGGGCTGTGAACGCCAAATAGCTACATAGTCAACTTCGAAAGCCCGCTGGAAGATAAATCAGCACTCACTAGCGTGACTCGAGACTCCTGGATCTGCACACAAGGTGCAGGGAGTAATGAGAATACGCCAACCCAATAAGTAATAATAGTAAAGGAAGTTGAGCAGTAAGAAAACACGCAAGCCACATCGTAATCTACAGCAAAACAGTATAAAACCAAAACAATGCAGTAAAATCAAATAACTCATAAAAACGACTCAGTTCAATAAAATCATTTTCAAAACTTCTTTCCATAGTTTCAAACGAGTGACGAAAAACAGTGAGTAAAAGAATAGAAATGTAAACAGACCTTCGAGCAACAATCTAAATGAACAACCGCCCCTCGAGAAAAATATCAACAGAACCAGCCCCTTGGGCTACCTCACAATCACTTGTAATCGGACCCTAAGGAAATAACGTGAAACAACAACAGCCCCTCGAGCAATATCACATCTCACACTGGGTACCCGCGCTCACTGGGGTGTACAAACTCCTGGAGGGGCTCCTACAGCCCAAGCGCTATAACAAGCCATCTCATGGAATAATCAAACAGGCCCTCAGCCTCATAACAATCACAAGACACCTCGTTTCATAATAAAATAGTACCACATGCTGTGGCGCACAACCCGATCCCATGATATCCTCATAACACAGGCCCTCGGCCTCACTCAGTCAGATCTCACTCAAGCCCCTAGGGCTGACAGTAAAACAAGTACTCGAATCTAAATATCATTTATGAAATCAAAAGGAGTGAATAAAATCGAGTTATGAAAACAGCAAGAACATAGCATAACTAAGTGTAAACAAACCAAAAACAGTGAGGAAAACAGTAGTAAAAGCCCCTACGGGTCCAAACAATCGGCACAAGGCCCAGACACGACATTTATCCCCAAACAAAATGTGACGAACCGACCCGTTGTCACGTGAGTTACCACCTCATTTTCCCTATATTATGTTTTTCTATGCTTCAATATCAGTATTTGAATGAATCAGATAGAATTGAATTGGTTTTAGTTGGAAATAAGGCACTTAGCCTCTTAGAAGGGAGCTTGTCATGGAAAAGTCAACCAGAAGTTGACTATATAGTTAGAAGGCTTGAATGTGAATTCCGGTGATTTGGTTAGCTTCAGGGGATGATTTTTGGCGTAGGAGTGCGATCGGAATTGAATTTGGAGGTCCGGTGTAGAATTTGGCTTGAATTGGCGAAGTTGGAATTTTGGCGAATTCCGGTTGATAGGCGAGATTTTGATCCGAGCGTCAGAATGGAATTCCGAGAGTTGTAGTAGCTTCTTTAGGTGATTTTGGATATGTCTGCAAATTTTTAGGTCATTCAGACATCTTTTGGTCGGGTTTTTTTATCAAAAGTGCATTTCGAAAGTTCTTGAAGAACTTAGTTTTTGATTTGGTGAAATTTGATGATTTTGATGTTAATGATAGTGTTTTGATGATTGGAACAAGTTTGAATAAGGTTGTTGTATGTGTTGGTGTTTTTGGTTGAGGTCCCGGGGGCCTCGGGGTGATTTCGGAAGGTTAAACGGAGGTTTTAGGCATTGTTGCAGGTCTGATGTCTCAGCTTTCTGGTATTTTCGCATCTACGGAAATGGAGCTGCTTAAGTGGTTCCGCAGATGCGGTGGGGAAAGTCGCAAAAGCGATCTTGAGTGGCCCAGGGGATTTCTGCATAAGCGGAAGGTGGAGCGCGTAAGCGGGGCCGCATAAGCGGATTGAAGACCGCAGAAGCGGTTGGAGGAAACCGCATAAGCGGATGTTTGGATCACATAAGCGATCCCCGATAGTTTTAAGTTAGACCGCATAATTCGTCAATATGTCGCAAAAGCGGTACCGCAGGTGCGGTCAAAGGACCGCAGAAGCGGAAAAAGGTCTGGTGTTATAGTGAACAGTGTTCGCGAAATTTCAGAAGTTAAGAAAACATTTGAGACTTCGGGAAGAGGCGATTTTGGGCGATTTGGAGAGGATTCGAAGGGGATTCCATCAGGTATGAATTTATAGACTCGAATATTGTTATTATGGTGTAAAAACATGAATTAATCATGGAATTTCAAGGAATTAAAGGGTAAAAATAGATGTTAGGGCTTGAAACCTAAGAAAGTGTAAACTTGGAATTTGACGGGTCAAATGGACTCCGATTATGAGGAATTTGATATGGGTAGACTCGTGGCGAGACGAGGAGTCTGTTAATGTGAATTTTGTAATTTTTTGAGAAGTGGGTCCGGGGCTCGGGTTTTTCTAGTTTCGAGATTGTTGATATTTTTCGATTATTTTCGATTGGGCATTGTTCCCTTAGCATATTGTAATGCATTCGCTCTGATTTTGGTTAGATTCGACGTGCGTGGAGCCCGAATTGAGGGGAAAAGGCATCACGAGCTAGATATTTCACCGGTTCGAGGTGAGTAATACTTGTAAATGATACCCTGAGGGTTTGAAACCATGGATTTGCACATCATAGTGTTGTATTATGGTGACTTGCATGCCAGGTATGAGCGTGGGGTAGAGCACCATTGGGGATTGTGACTTGGTCCGTCTCGGTTGTTGATTTTACTGTGTGATTGACTGAAACCTACTTGATACTATCATGAATTGGGCTGATTGCCATGTTTTGGGCTTCGTGCCAATTATTTGGATCCCTTAGGGATTATTATCACTGTTTCTATGATGCTTAGCATGTTTTCATGATATCAGTCCTGAGTTAAACACTGTCTCAAAATGATTAGTAAATTTCTAAAGTCTTAAACACTTAAGCTATAATTCCTAATAATTAGAACTGAAAATGATAAATTGACTGTGCCCGTGTGGCTTGCATGCATATAACTGGACTGATTGTGGATCGGGCTGCACACCGTAGCGAATGCTACGATGATAGTGTGCTTGGGTTGTAGGAGCCCTTCCGGAGTCAACACCCCCATAATGAGCGCGAGTACCCAAATGGATCGGGTTGTACGCCGCAGCGGTCATGTGTATTGCATTGCATTCACGCATTGATTCCTATTTGTAATACGTGGCATGACATTTAGCACTCTCATATCATTGACATCCATGTTATTTCTTGCACTGTGTACCAGATACCCTGGTGTT
>MU720956.1:0-12363 GCA_026770625.1 Nicotiana glauca
ATTTTGTCACTTAAATTGGAAAAAACTCCCTTATGCATTACCTTTGGGGTAGGCGCGTAAAAAGGAGGTGTGACAATGATAAAGAGAACAAATTTTTTTAAAAGAAAATTACCGTAAAAACTCGAAAACGTTTCATATCTACCAGGATCTGAATGGATTAAAAGTATAATGGATGAGGGTTTTGGGGAAGTGACAGAGATAAAAGAAAATCTAGTTGGAACCAGAGATTCGAGCCATAAACACAAGATGATAATACTCACAAACGGGGATGGCTATAAGACATGCCTGTGAGTCAGATTTCGACGAAACTTGGTTGAAGCTATTTGAGGTTCTTTCATAAATCAATGAAGTTGAAAAACCAAAAGATGTAACAGGCTGGTAGGGGCCTCAAATCACCAATGAACCTTATAAAATGGGTAATAATTGAAGGGTTTCGGGGAAACTTTAGGTGACTACACTAGGGTTAGGGTTAGCTTCAGAGAGAACCGGAGAAGAAGGGATTCAAAGGCGGCGGGTGGTAACAAATGAGTAGGGTTAGGGGGTCGTTTGGATTATAAATGGTAAGGGGTGATACAGACCATTGATCTTAGAGATCAATGGTCACGATTTGTTCTGGGATGGGGCAGGTTGGATTTGATTGGGATAGGTTTGATTTGAATTGAACTTGGGTTGTCCGAAATTAAACTTAGTAAAAAGGGCTATTTTTTAAATACCCGATTCATTAATCCAATAATTTGTAAAAATATCTAATTAAATGATAAACATGATTTTTATGCATGAAGATGATTTAAAATAATTACTTAATAGTATAAAAATATAAAAAGTTATTTTCTATATAGACAATGTAATTATGCATATGTATGGGCTTTTATTAAATACACAATTATAATATAAAAATACAAATGTAATTGTAAAAAATAGAATTAAAATATTTGAACACTCATATGAACATAAATGATAAATTTAGATGATTAAATCACTGTAAAGTAATATAAGAGATAGTTTTTAACATTTATGTAATTATAAATATAGAAATAAATGAATTTAGGGACTTTAAAAATTATAGAAAAATTGTAAAAATACTTGTGCATGTTTGTAAATGCATGTACAATGGATGGAGGGATATTTTTAGCCCAATAGGTGGATGAAGGGTATTTTTAAACCTTTTCCAATAGTTTAGGGGCATTTGAACCCTTTTCCGTAAAATATATGACGGAAAAATTGGGTATCAACACATATCATGGGCGCAGAAGCGGCCCGCAGGTGCGAAATAATGTCCGTATGTGAGGAAATCCCTGGGCAGAAAGTATAAACAGCCGTCTTCATGAAATTCGTCATTTTTCCACCATTTGTGTTCGGACTTGGAGCTTTTTGAGAGGAATTGAAGAGGGATTCGAGGGGTAACACTTGGAGGTAAGGTTTATGAACTCAATACTCGATTTTATGGTAATTTCTAACTGATTAGGCATGAAATTAGTGGGATTTAAGGGTTAAAATTGAGGGATTAGGGCTTGAAATTTGAGAGTTTAAATTGGGAATTTGAGGTCCGATTTTGATGTTCGTGTAGGCTTTGTTCCTTTAGCATATATTGTTATGATTCTGATTTTGGATAGATTCAAGGCAATTTGAGGCCTAGTCGAGTGGCAAAGGCATCACGGAGTAGATTTTCATCCGGTTTGAGGTAAGTAACGATTGTAAATCTAGACCTGAGGGTATGAAACCCCAGAATTTTGTACTGTTCGGATAAATAAGGTGACACACTTGCTAGGTGACGGGCATGTGGGTGAGCACCCGTAGGGATTGTGACTTGGTCCGTCTAGTGGTAACAGTAGAGTTGCTTATTTTGATAAACTCTATATGATATCTATATGTTTTAGAAATGCATTTGTTAATTTGGGGCTGAATGCCATGTTTGGGGCCTTGTGCCGAACTGTTTGGAACCTTAGGGGTATTTTACTACTTTCCTCAAACTGTTTTGATTCAAAAGCATATTATATATATATGTGGATCAGGTTGCATGCCACAACGATATTAATATATATATGGATCAGGTTACACGCCGCAACGATATAGTGCTTGGACTGTAGGAGACAATCCGGAGTCTGCACTCCCCCGATGAGCGCAGTCGACTATATACATACTTATGGATCAGGCTGCATGCCGCAATAATTATTGTTATGAGATATCTATTGAGCGCGAGTGCTGAGTGTGAGAGATGATTGATGAGAGTTGAGTCACGAGTGACTGAGAGGTTTGCCCAAGAGGCTATATATATATGAGTGACACTTTGCCCGAGGGGCTTGTTTATGAATTTATTGTTTTCACCCTTCTTTTATGCTGAGCCTCTATTGAAAAACGTTTAACAAATATTTTAATTAACTTTTATTAAACTGGAGTTTTTACGAGATGTTCGGAGATTGAACTACAAATTTGACTTTGATGTTTCTATTGAGATTCTATGTTAGATTATGTATATGAATTTAAATGCTCATCACTGCACTCAGCCGTTATTTACTTTGTTTACTTACTGAATTGGTGTACTCACTTTAATCCCTACACCTTGTGTGTAGATCTAGGTGCCAGAGCCTCCGAGTGAGAGCGTTCAACAACTTCTGAGTATTTTCGGAGATAGCAAAGTAGTTGTACGACGTTCACAACCCTGACTTTCTCCTTCCTATCCTTAATGTTATTTATTTCAGTTTTTTCTTATATTGTGTAGATAGTACTAGACAATATCTTAGTGGCTTATGACTGGTGACATCAGGATTGGGCAGTGTGGATGTATTTCTGTGTTTGTTTTTCCGTATATTCTGTTATATTAAAATAAATGAATTATCATCATAAGTGATTTGGGAATGAATTTACCAAAGACCTTTATGTTATTAGTGTTGAATTGGCCTACCTAGTACTATGATAGGTGCCATCACGACCGAGCTTTCCTAGTACTGTGATTGGAGCAAGTTGTTCAGGGATTGTAGATACCGGAGACACCACCAGCCCATCCAGTTACACCTGCTCAGGATTTTGTAGTACCAATTACGCCTGAGGACGAGTAGCACCTATAGGAGAGGTTTGGTAGACTTTAGCCTCTGACATTCAGTTGTGTAGAGGGCAAGGATGCCCAGGGTTTCCTGGACAAGTGTTAGAAGATTCTTCATATAGTGGGTGCTCTGGAGACCGGTGGCGTCACATTTACTACTTTTCAATTTTCTAGAGTTGCCCTCACTAGGTGGGAGGCTTATGAGAGGCGTAGGCCTATTGGTGCACTGCCGCTTACCTGGAAGATGTTCTTCGCTCTCTTTTTGGAGAAGATGTGCAATAATCTCATAAGGAGGAGTTGCGCAGGCAGTTTGAGCAGGTATATCAGGATGATATGACTGTGATGCAGTGTGAGATGAGGTTCTTGGAGTTATCTCGTCAAGCTGTTTGGTTGGTTCCTATAGATAGAGAGAGAATCAGGAGGTTCATTGATGGCCTCGCGTATCAACTTCGGATTCTCATGACCAGAGAGAGGGTGTCATATGCTACTTTTGAAGAGGTTGTTGATATAGCCCACGAGATTAAGTCAGTTCGTCGACAGGAGTGAGATGAGAGAGAGGCCAAGAGGCCTCATGGATCTAGTAATTTGGTAGTGTTCCTTAGAGAGGTTGGTTTTAGCACAACAGAGGCTGTCCATTCAGACATGCTCAGTTAGCGTCTAGTTCATCGTGGGGCATAATCGGGACATGGTTATCACAGTTCTCATCAATCATTCATCACTTAGTGCCCTACCAGCCCAGAGTTCATCCCGTGCTTTATTAGTTCAGGGCTTTTCTATGCCAGGTCCTTCTACTGGTCATTCCGGTGCTAGAGGTTCCCTTCAATCTGCATTCCCCGTACCACAGAGTTGTTATGAGTGCGGAGAGTTTGGATATATGAGGAGGCAGTGTCCTCTTCTTCTGAGGGGTCCATCTCAATAGAGGAGTCAACCCTTAACTTCAGCTCCAGTTACTTCACCACCGGCCCAGATAGCTAGGGGTGATGGTTAGTCAGGTAGGGGTCGCCCTAGAGGGGGAGGCCGATCAGGTGGCGGTCAGGCCTATTTCTATGCCGTCCCAGCCAGACCAAATGCCATTGTTTCAGATGCGGTGATTACATGTATTGTCTCAGTTTGCCACAGAGAGACCTCTGTGTTATTTGATCCTGGTTCCACCTTTTCATACGTGTTTTCATATTTTGCTTATTATTTGGAAATGCCCCGTGAGTCTGTTGATTCATCTGTTTGTGTGTCTACACTAGTGGGCGATACTATTATTGTGGACCGCATATATCGGTCGTGTGTGGTGACTATTGGGGGTATGGAGAATCGAGTGGACCATTTTTTTTGCTGTGTATGGTGGACTTTGATATGATATTAGGCATGGATTGGCTATCTTTGTGTCGGACTATATTGGACTGACATGCTATGACAGTAACATTGGCTATGCCGGGTCTGCCACGGATCGAGTGGCAATGTTCGACTGATTTTGTCCCCAGTAAGGTAATATCATTTTTGAAGGCCCAACTGATGGTTAGGAAAGGTTTTGTTTCATACTTATCATTTGTGAGGGATGTCAGTGTAGAGACGCCTAGTATCGATTCTATTCCAGTGGTGAGGGTCTTCCCCGATGTGTTTTCTGTAGGCCTGATGGGCATGCCCCCAGATCAGGATATTGACTTTGGTATTCATCTAGTGCCGAACACTTAGCCCATTTATATTCCATTGTATCGTATATCACCATAGGAGTTGAAGGAATTAAAGGAGCAGCTTCAAGAACTCCTTCATAGTGGGTTTATTCGGCCTAGTGTGTCGCCTTGGGGTGCGCCTATTCTATTTGTAAAGAAGAAGGATGGAACGATGAGAATGTGGATTGATTACAGGTAGTTGAATAAAGTTGCAATCAAGAACAAGTATCATTTGCCTCGTATTGTTGATTTATTTGACCAGCTTTAGGGTGCGAGGGTGTTCTCCAAGATTGATCTCCGGTCAGGTTCTTACCAATTTAAGATCAGGGACTCGGATGTTCTTAAGATGGCTTTCAGGACTCGATATGATCATTATGTGTTCCTTGTGATCTCTTTTGGGCTCACCAATTCCCCAGCGGTGTTCATGCATTTGATGAACAATATGTTTCAGCCTTATCTCGACTCATTTGTCATTGTGTTCATTGATGATATTTTTGTGTACTCGCATAGTTAATAGGAGCACGCGGAGCATTTGAGAGTGGTATTGCAACGATCGAAGGATGAGAAGCTTTATGCAAAGTTCTCCAAGTGTGAGTTTTGGCTCAGTTTAGTATTTTTCTTAGGGCACGTGGTGTCCAGTGAGGGTATTCAGGTTGATCCGAATAAGGTTGAGGCGGTTCAGAGTTGGCCCAGACCAACTCAACGATAGAGATTTGTATCTTTCTTGGTTTGGCGGGATATTACTGTCGGTTCGTTCATGGATTTTCATCTATAACATTACCCTTGACCAGATTGGCTCAAAAAGGTGCTCCATTCAGGTGGTCGGATGAGTGTGAGGCGAGCATTCAGAAGCTCAAGTCTGCCTTTACCACGACTCCATTATTAGTTTTGCCATCAGCTTTAGGTTCATATACAGTGTATTGCGATGCGTCGAGAGTTGGTATTGGGTGTATGTTGATGCAGGAGGGTAGAGTGATTGCTTATGCTTCTCGTTAGTTGAAGCCCCATGAGAAGAACTACCCCGTTCATGATCTAGAGTGCACTTCCATTGTTCACAAGTGGAAGATTTAGAGGCATTATCTGTATGGTGTGTCTTGTGAGGTGTTCACTGATCATCATAGATTCCAGCACTTGTTCAAGCAGAAGGATCTCAATTTGAGGTAGCGGAGATGGTTGGAGCTACTAGAGGACTATGATATCACTAACTTGTACCATCCGGGGAAGACTAATGTAGTGGCCGATGCTTTGAGTAAGAAGGTAGTGAGTATGGACAGTTTGGCATATATTCCTGTTGGGGAGAGACCTCTTGGAGTTGATGTTCAGGCCTTGGCCAATCGGTTCGTGAGGTTGGATATTTTGGATCCTAGTCGGGTCTTAACTTCTGTGGTGTCTCGGTATTCCTTGTTTGATCGCATTAGAGAGTGCCAGTATGATGATCCTCATTTACTTGTCCTCAAGGACAGAGTTGAGCACGGTGATGCTAGAGATGTGACCATTGGTAATGATGTAGTATATAAGATGCATGGCCGGATATGTGTGCCCAATATAGATGGGCTTTGGGAGTTGATTTTGGAGGAGGCCCATAGCTCGTGGTATTATCCATCTGAGTGCCATAAAGATGTATTAGAATTTGAGACAGCATTACTGGTATAGGAGAATGAAGAAGTATATTATGGGATTTGTATATCGGCGTATCAATTGTCAGCAGGTGAAATATGAGCATCAAAGCTCGGGTGGCTTGCTTCAGCAGTTAGATATTCCACATAGGAAGTACGAACGGATCACCATGGACTTTGTAGTTTGTCTCCCACGGACTTTGAGGAAGTTCGATGCTATTTGAGTGATTGTGGATCAGCTGACCAAGACCGCATACTTCATTTATGTGTGTACTACTTATTCTTCAGAGCGATTAGCAGAAAACTACATCCGAGAGACTGTTCGCCTTCATGGTATTCCAGTTTCCATCATTTTAGACAGAGGTACTCAGTTTACTTTACAATTTTGGAGATCCTCACATTGAGAGTTAGGTACTCAGGTTGAGTTGAGCACAACTTTTCACCCTCAGACAGATGGACAGTCCGAGCGAAATACGACATGTTGCGTGCTTGTGTCATTGATTTTGTAGGTTCATGGGATCAGTTTTTACTACTCGTGGAGTTTGTATGTAACAACAACTATCAATCGAGTATCCAGATGAATCCTTGTGAGGCTTTATATTGGAGAAGGTATAAATCACCAGTTGGTGGGTTTGAGCCGGGTGAGGCTAGGATGTTGGGTATAGACTTGGTACAAGATTTTTTAGACAAAGTGAAAGTGGATCATGAGCGGCTTCATACAACGCAATCAGGACAGAAGCGTTATACTGACAGGAAGGTTTGATATGTGTCTTATATGGGTGGGGTTAAGGTTCTAATAAAGGTTTCACCCATGAAGGGTGTTATGAAATTTGGGAAGAAGGGTAAATTGAGTCCTCGGTCCATTGGGCTTTTTGAGGTGCTTCGGAGATTGGGGAGGTAGGTTATGAGCTTTCTTTGCCATAGTTTGTCGAGTGTGCATATGGTATTTCATGTCATGCTCCGGAAGTATATTGGCAATCTGTCTCATATTTTGGATTTCAACACGGTTCAGTTAGATGGTGATTTGACTTATGATGTGGAGCTAGTGGCTATTTTGGAGCTTCAGGTCCGAAAGTTAAGATCACAGGATATAACTTTAGTGAAAGTGAAGTGGAGAGGTCGGCCCGTGGAGGAGGCTACCTAGGAGACCTAGCGGCAGATGAGGAGCAGATATCTCCCCCTATTTGAGGCTTTAGGTATGTTTCTTGACTCGTTCGAGGGCAAACATTTGTTTAAGAGGGGGAGGATGTAACGAGCCAGCTGGTCGTTTCATGAGTTACATCCACGTCTCCCCTATTTTTGCTTCTTTATGTGTTTTTAGCTACAATTTATTGTATCGTGTTGTTAGGTTCGGGTTTGGAGTAGTTTTGGAGGGGTATGAGACACTTAGTCTCATAAGTTGGCCATTTATTTGGAAAAGTCAACCGAAAATTGACTTGCGGGTAAATGATCTCGGAATTGGGTTTTCATGATTTGGATAACTTTGTTAGGTGATTTGGGACTTAGGAGCATGATCAGAATATATTTTAGAGGTCTGTTGTAGATTTAGGCTTGAATTGGCGAAATTGGAATTTTGGCGTTTCCCGGTTGGCAGTGTCAATCTTGATATCGGGCTCGGATTGGAATTCCAAAAATTGGATTAGGTCTGTTGTGTCATTTGTGACGTGTGTGCAAATTTCAAAGTATTCGGTTGAGGTTTGATAAGTTTTTTATCGGTTGCAGAATTCGAAAGTTTTGAAATCTTTACGCTTGAATCCGAGGGTGATTTGATGTTTCAATGTTATTTTGAGTGTTCCGAAGGTAGGAATAAATTTGAATAAAGATATGTGATTCGGTCGTATTTTTGGTTGAGGTCCCGTTTGACTCAGGATGAATTTGAAAGATTGCCGGAAAGTTTGGTCTTGCAATTGAGCTGCTTCAGTTGCTGTTTTTGTCATAACCGCACATGCGGATTGGGGACCGCAGGTGCGAGCTGCAAAAGTGGAAAGGAAATCGCAGAAATGACTTTGGTTGCAAGCGGAAGGATGGATCGCATTTGCGAGACCGCAAATGCGAAGCCTAGGTCGCAGGTGCGGTGCCTGAGAAGTTAAGTGAATTCCGCAGGTGCAGATATTTGGGTGCAAAAGCGGCAGGTGCGAAATAATGTCCGTAGGTGCAGAAATCGCTGGGAAGAAATTGTAAAAGGTCCTCTTCGAGAAATTTGGTCATTTTTTCCAACAATTGTGTTCGAATTTGGAGCTTTTTTAGAGGGATTCAAGGGGTAACACTTGGAGGTAAGGTTTTTGAACTCAATACTCGATTCTACGGTAAGATCTAACTGATTAGACATGAAATTAGTGGAATTTATGGGTTAAAATTGAGGGATTAAGTCTTGAAATTGGAGAGTTTAAATTGGGGATTTGAGGGCCATTTGAGGTCCGATTTTGATATTCTTTGTATGTGTAGACTCATGCTAGGATAATGGTATGATTTTTATCGGATTTCGAGATGTGGTACCGGGGGTCGGGTTTGGCCAATTCTAGGATTTTTGATGTAATTTGATTATTTTCGTGTGGGCTTTGTTCCTTTAGCATATATTAATTTTATGATTCTGATTTTGGATAGATTCGGGGTGATTTGAGGCCGAGTCGAGTGGCAAAGGCATCGCGAAGTAGATTTTATCCAGTTTGAGGTAAGTAATGATTGTAAATCTAGACCTAAGGGTATGAAATCCCAGAAATTCGTACTGTTTGGATAAATGAGGTGACACACATGCTAGGTGATGGGCGTGTGGCCGTGCACCCTTAGGAATTGTGACTTGGTCTGTCTAGTGGTGACTGTAGAGTTGCTTATTTCGATAAACTCTATATGATATCTATGTGTTTTAGAAATGAATCAGTTAATTTGGGGTTAAATGCCATGTTTGTAAAGCTGTCTAATGGGTGGGCCGCGCCGGTCCGGGTCCAATTTTTTTTGACACGTCCGGGTTTCGGGCCGGGCCGGTTACGGGTTGAAACAGTAACGGGTTTAGCGGGCTGGGTTAATTCGGGTAAAACTTAAACCATAAGGGTTACAGGTTGAGGGGGCCGGGCCGGGCCGGGCCGGGTTTAGTGTTTTTTTACTTTTTTTTTTTGGAATTTTGTATAACTATTGTAAGTTATATTAATACTTTGTATTAATTAAAAGAATACAAGTAGGTTGGGAAAAAATTGCACTTATTGCAAGTGGTACTTTTATTTCTTAATTTCAAGTTTCAAACTTACAAAATGAAAGGTTTACATTTTTTTCAACAAGTAAACTAGTAAACTAGTAATTTCAAATGTTTTGCATCGCCTTAGCAAGTTCATCATAATCAATATGAACCGATTGACCTTCTTCTGGCGTTTCCATGTGTTAATATATCTCCAAGTTCCTCGTCTTCTGGGCTATCAACATCTTCCTTTCCTTGATTTCTTTGTTCTGATCGAATCCAATCTCTGAAACATACTAAAACTTCCAAAGCATTGCTTCCCAGTGAGTGGCGGCTGTCTCCAAGTTGTTGTCTTGATTGGCTAAATGCACTCTCCGATGCAACAGACTGTTGGCACACTCAGCACGTCCCGAGCCATAGCGAAAAGAACAGGAAATTGCTTTCCATTTTCATGCCACCATCCCAATGGTGAAAATTCCTTTGTGCGAGGCTCCTTTTGCTTCTGCAAGTAGAATTGAAGTTCATCAATATTCCTGCTACTAGTTTGAGTGTTAGAAAATGTAGAAAAATATTAAAACTATCAAGGTCTTCTTCATCATCCACAGTAGTAGAAGTGCTACATTGCATAGTGGGATTAACATTGCCTACAACACGAGCAGCATCATCACATTCATTTGCATAATAATTATATAGTTGTTGTAAATATTCATTTAGCTAGTTCATAGAAACATATAAAGTTGGGGTTTCAATTTCTCCAATCTCCATATAAGTATATAAAGCATTCATTAATTGGTGACAATCAGAAATTTTAATAGAAGGATTTAAAACTGCACCAATTAAGTAAATCGGAGGAATTGGAAAGAAATATTTTTTTAATTTTGCTTGCATTTTTTCAACAACATCCTTATATTTTTTCTTTCTTATTAAATTCAGATAGTAGAAAAGAAATTTCAGCTATATGTACTAAAGCCATAGTAACAGTGGGGTAATATGGTCTAGAAAACTCAACAGTAGCTGTATAAAATTTATGTAAAAATTTAACAACATCATTAATGAACTCCTGAGTATCACTTGTTAACATACGCCTTGGATCGGTACAATGTGCATTAGCAACTTCAGTTATTGGGAATCTATATTTGTAGCAACATTTTAAAAATATATATGTATAATTCCATCTAGTAACAATTTCGTCTGGCATGAATCTAGGTTTAAGGTTATACTGGATACACTTAGTCTTAAATTCTTTTATTCTAGATTGTCTATTAATTCCTTGAATGACACCAATTGCTCTTCTAACATGAGTAATCTCAACTGAAAATAAATCAAGGCCACTTTTAACAATTAAATTATAAACATGACATGCACACCTAACATGAAAAATATCATCAAGAGGTGGTTGCAAATGCATTTTTAAAATTGAAATTGCAGCATTATTGTTAGATGCATTATCAAAAGACATACACAATACTTTTTTGTTTAGATTATAAAATTCAACAACTTCAACAATAGTACTACTTATAAACGCAGCAGTATGACTCTGATCGTCATCATATTTAAAAGTGATAATACGTTTTTGCATACAAGTACTATCATCTATCCAATGGCATGTAATTGTCAAATAATCATTTCCATTAACAACATGGCCAATATAAGGAGTTAGACAAACTCTAGAAGGAAGGTGGCTAAACAAATAACGTAAGTATGTTTGATATTGTCCATGAAGTCTAAAGATATCAGCATTGTCCATGAAGTCTAAAGATATCAGCTCTACAAGTACTTCTAGGGATACCTTTAAATAAAGGATTGTAAATCCTTTGAATATACATAATAATATATGATGAAGAAGCAAAAGCAAAAGGTAGACAACACAAAGCAATCATTTTTGCTAACTCCTCACGATCCCTCATTTTATCATATTTTAGTAGATCTCCAGTAGTAGGGTTAATAGCTGTTTGATTTGCATCCCCATCAGTGCCCCATTCTATGGGATTGTCAATTCTCATATGTCTACTAAGCGTCCTAGTCCCACCTAAATTTCCTCCAGTCAAATTTTTAAAAGTATCGTTACAAATTTTGCATCTAACTCTATCAGTACCTTCTATTATTTCAAAAAAAAATTCAAACCTTATTTCTTTTTCTACGAGTGGAAATCGGAGCCACAGGTGGTCTACCAGGAGTGGTGCCACGACCACCACCCCTTGTAGCACTAGCAACTCCAACTCCAGCACTAGTAGGTGTAAGTGGTATCTCATCTTCTATTCCTATTTCATTATCTTCTATTCCAAAATCTTCTTGTAATTGTTCATAATTTATGTGTACATTATCATTAGGCGATGATTCAGAAACATGTGAAAATAATAATGGGTCATTACTATTACTACCAGAAGCTCCAGGACTACCTCTTTTTCTATTTCCACCCCTACCAGTAACTTTTCTACACACTCTTTTAGCAGCACTAAACATATTGTAAAAATTAAAGTATAAGCTAAAATTAAATATGCAACTAAAATATTAAATAAGAGAAAGAGTTGGAGGGAGTGCACCGAATTCGACAATAAATTGAGCACTTGATTACGCAATTCCGGTGTTACCACGAACAAACGTCAAGCAAGTATTTCAATTTTGAACTTCAAACTTCAAATTCTGATAAATTAAATTCAAGAAAAGAGAGCCAAATAAAATTAGAAGATGAATGATACGCTCAATTTACACTTTAACAAATAGTGTAAGGTGGTCGATGTCAAATATAATAACCCAACAAGGTTGGGGTCGAATCCCACAGGGAATAGGTGTGAAAAGGTTACTTGTTCAGTGTGTTGCTTGACTCGAGTTCGATCTCTATTCGGTTAATTGTAACAAGAGAGAATGATATAT